>JAVJIF010025514.1:0-59933 GCA_038442645.1 Agave tequilana | reverse complement strand
CACAGAATCTCAGGAGTTTAGGAAATCCCAATTGATTTGACCCCAAACAGGAAAGGAGTCCAAATCCTAATAGGAGAAACAATTCACCTGTTAGGAAATTCTAATTGTATCCGACTCCTTTTCAAAAACGAAGTCGTAATCCAAGTTGGATTCCACAAGCTTCATCTCCTCTCTCTCTCCCTACAATTCTCTAATTATAATTAAATAATTGTGGGGGAGTGAAAGACATTAGGCTCAAAAGCAGCATCCAGGTTGGACTCCCCCAGTGGATGAAATCAAAATCCATGTGATGCCGCAGAGTTGATTCCTGGAAGCAGATTGTTTCCTTGGATAGGATTGTTTTTCCGAGTGATTTGTTCGGTGCTTGAATTATTTTGTAAAACTGGAATGCCTGCAGCAAGCTTTTATGAAATTTTAACAGATACGTTGCATGTGAGTTCCTGGAAGCAGAATGCTTAGAAAAGATTTTTTTTTTTTTAATTTGATAAAAGAGGACACAGTTGTCTTGTTTTGTAATGGACTAATTAAAACGTGTCACTTTATCATTTTTGCAAGAAATTATTAAATTTCTTTTCAAGTCTATTTCTCATGATTTTCAAAGATTTTTGCGAGGCACCATGTCCCTAATGGATTAGATTTGGACTGATATAAGATTAAGGGTTTCTCTACCAATGAAAAAAATCAATAGATTGATTTGTTGATTAATCAAAATTATTCTTTGATTGGTTGTTGGTTAAATGGTAGATTTGCACGTGACACGCACACTCACATGCCTCTTGTGAAGATATCAATTCCAACCTATGCATATTTTCTATTTCGTAATATTAAACTCCTCTCAAAATTTGAAACAATTCATCCAAAACCCACACGCCACACACCCACCTTGGAGTTTGGCCAAAGCCCATATTTGTGACAAGCATATACTCACTACATATCCATCCATGCAATATTCTGAAATCTTAAGGAATTTTAGCCTAATGGTAGTTTATAAATGAGGATTCGATGTTTACGTTGTGTGAATATCTTTCAAATATAAAACAAGGAGGCCACAGAACCTACATAAAAACACAAAAGAGAATTTTCATTGCTCTCCCTTCTTCAACTCCTCCTTGCAAGTCATCCTCGACCCCTGCGAGTTGAAGAACATAGTTAGGAACTCGAGAGATTCATATGAACACATGCAGATTATCGTTCTATTACCGTCTCTTGCAGCCAAAGACACCATAATGTCATCGATACCCTCTCCATGCCTTTCAATCCGCGCATATATACGTATGTGTTGTCTTTCTTCAGCAGCTCCCATAACTCCTCTGCGTATTGAGCCATTCGAGTTTGGATGTACATTTTCTCACCCTTCTCATTGGTTTGCTCTCTGCTCACGGCAAAGTCTAGCCTGAAGTTGTCAGGTGCCTTCTCCTTCATCTTCTCGAATTCCTGATCACGACAAGAGAAGTTCGTTGAGAAGAAATATGGTAGCAGTGAAGAGAAGATGTGAATTCAATGGACTCAATTATGAAGAATGGTTGATGGCTTTACCTCCTTGCAGAGCAATGAGATACCTGTGGGGACTCCCAGGAAGAGCCATGCCAAGCCATTGAACTGAAAAACAAGTTGAAGAACAGATACAAGATTTGTTTTCATGAACAATTCCAAAATAAGTAAACATTGAAACATTAAAAACTAACATAAGATTTTTAAGTTTCAAAGAATTTATCATCTTTTACCTATTCGAAATATAAGTTATAAAAATGAAAAATAAGAAGATAAAAAAGAAAATTTACATTTGCAGCATTGATAACAAGGGCATATTGTTATGAGTAATCTTCAAAATTATTTGAACATTTACATTTTCGGTGGCGCATGAATGAATTGCTTGTGGAGTATAATTCCAAGAATCATAGCAATTATAATTAATAAATTTTAAATGTTTGGGACTATTTCATGAAATAGGAGTTGGTTAATCTTGCTTACGAATCCAAATACAACTAAACTGGAGGAAAACATCATCAAGGATCAAACCATAAATAGACTAGTTTATACAATTTTGTCGAACATTGCCTTGTAATCGACATGCTTCTCGAAGAACATTTTCCACAAGAAACTGCGGAAAGTTGCAATTCAGTCCCCGTCCAAGCGGGCAATACAATATCAGGAATTTCACAAAATTTGTCTCTGAGTAGAACAAAACTGAAGCATGAAAGGTTCACTTGAAGGCAAAATCACACCATTATAACAGTAGAATTTGCGTGTAATGAACAAAGCTCCAGGTTCACGTGAAATGCTCATTTATGTCGCAAGGATACTTTTATTATGAAATCGTGTTATGTTTGATATATAATCTGAACAAAAGTATATCATATATATATTTTCTAGGTTTATCGTGTATCGATAGTGTGTCGTTTTTATGTCACCATGATTGTGTCTACACGACATATATTCTAACCGATTCATCCAAATAACATTGTAACTATAAAAAAAATTAAACAACAGGATAACAATTACAACTAGAAATTACATTGCAGGAACTTAAAAGAGAAGATAATATGACTATTACTTATAATAGAAAGGTCACAAGTTTAAACAAGGACGTCAATATAGAGAACTATCTTCTCCTGTGTTCGACAGGATAAAAGAGACTCACCCATTTAAAGGGAAGGGGAAAAATACAAAGTTACATTAATATATTTTCATAGCTTTCAATAATAATATTGTTGTGGCGGTAGATTTTCGTAGAAGATTTCCGCCACAGACAAGATAGCACTCTTTTCGTCGCTAATAGGCACAATACAAGAACACAAAGATGAAAAAACGCCTTTTAGATTAGTAGCACTGATGAGGTACCGACTTAATGTCCTCAGATTACATGCCAACCTGCTCATCTGGAGTCCAGTCGCGCTCCCATTCCCGCCACGGATCGGCGTATTTTTAAGTTCAGAACATTATATAATTTAATACCTTTGAAAAGAGATTTAATTTGACTGCTTTATTAATCATTTAAAACTAACCTGAGTTTGTTTCCTCATGTGCCTCTTTTGACCTAAAAATATATTCACGCCACGCTTGAATTTTGGAAGTAATACCACTAATTAGTAACGTGGAGATTTTTATAATTCTTTTATTATTAAAGTTATTAATGAGATATTATGTAAAGTTACATTTCATATAACTCAGATTTTTTTAAAACAAAATTAATGCGTTTAGCGCTAAATTGTAAAGGTTTGTGCATACTTTGTTAATCCGGACTTTGTTTAAAGTGGAATAAAACATTGGAAGAGGTTAAATAGACTTTGGGGAATCTCAGGTGCATCCTATGTGACGGGTGCCACGTAGGAGTACTTCGGCATTTGCATTTGGAGAGAAAAGGTTTAGAAGACGTATAAAAAGTGGAGAAAAGATTTTTTTTTATTTATATTTATTAGTTAAAACTAACTTTTATGTAAGATTTTAATATTTAACATTTATTTATTTCTATAACTAGAAGAGATCCTCACGGAGCAAACAAACGCTCGAAGTGTTCATCGAAAATACCCAGAGCCCTTTAAAACACTTCAGAATTGTAGGAGAGACTTCGAAAACTTCATGCTCTTTCCAGTAAACAAACAACCTCTGATCCAGGCCTGTGTTGATGATGGAATGGGACCACGGGCGCAATGCAGATCAGTCTGGCTCCTACTTAAACTCTCGGAAGCTTAAATCAGCCATCGCAAAAAAGTAGAGGACAATATAAATAAATGTTGAAAATCCAAATTTTTCATACTTAATTTTGTTAGAGGACAATATAAATAAATGCTAAAAAAAATCAATTGTTCACACTAAATTTTGTTGGAAAATTTGTTTTCTAGAGGATGGCTAGTAATCAATTCCTTTTTCTTCTTTTTCTTTTTCCTCAATTTCGACTATTATTGAGGGCATGTTCATACACACACTACAAGCCTTGGACTTCTCAATGTGTTTATTTCTTCTGACATTTGATTTATGGAGGAATGAGGAGTGCTGGATCTAATAAATTAGGTATATTCAAACAGCGAATATTTTAACAATAAGTGCGTAAGATCTCTACTTGTATATTGGGACTCCCAGAGAAGATGCTATATGGACTTGTGAGGCTTAATTTCAAAAAACTACCATTTTTAAAAAAAATAAATACAAGAAACTATTAAGAACTTTCATAAAAACCTCTAAATTTTTTAAAAATTACCATTAGAAGACATAGTTCATGATAGTTTACTGTGAGTTTCAAAGTTTATGCTAGTTTCTTAAATTGAGAAAAAGTTCTTGGTGGTTCTATGAAATTAAGCCAGACTTGTGTTTAAGGAATTTTGTTTCACTAATAACAAGTAATATAGACAGAAAGAAACTGCTTGCAAGTAAACACCTTCATTTGAGGATGAAATGAGAAATTTTTAGTTTTAACATTATAGGACAGATTTACACCAATTAGTTGAACTCACATTGTTGGATTATAAGACGTAAAGTGTAGAAAGATATCATATTATTCAGAGTACAATTCTGAAAAAAAGGACTCTAAGAGATGTTGCTGTGGCCCAGTTTGGCGGCAGGAAAACAAAAGAAAAAAAAGTACGTGGCACTCACTCGGTCATTTTCACTCGATTATTTTTTTGACATTTTTGGATTTTTTTTTGTTCGGAATTCTGAAATAATATTGTTGTTGTAAAATGATGAGTTGGAAGCGTAAGGCTTACACATTTTTTCTTCTCAATTTCACAGCAAACAAATAGAGTGGAGTACTGAAAAAACTCGTGGGGCCACATACTAAGAAAAAACTGAGTTTTCGCACAGGGCAAACAAACAGGGCATATTGAAACCCTATCTACCATATGTTCGAGGACGTCCCATCTGTTTGGTTGTCGTAAGTGACCATAATCGTAAGTCGTAATTGGTAAACTCTTTTACAGTTGTAAATGAGTTACATGCATGTAAGTTTTACTGTGTTTGGTTAGTAATATAAAGTTGTAAGTGAGAAAGTGTATTATATTTTACGGTATTTGGTTGTCGTAATGTGTAAGTCGTAAGTGAAAAAGTTAACCACAATTAACTATTTAGTGATTTAAAAATTTTAATATTGCAAATATATACTAAAATGTTAAATATTAAAAAATTAATATTAATATTAAAAAATAATACAAATTTGTATGACCACAAAATTAACTGTAAGTGAGCTGTAAGTGAGTGGTAATAGAGTTACAAGTGAGTGGTAGTTGAGTTGCGTAAATTTTTTATGAATTACGGTCCAAACAAAAACCGTAGTTATAATTGGGTTGTAAGTCATTTACGAATTACGGTCTTTTATGACTTTTACATCCCAACAAACAACCC
Source organism: Agave tequilana (assembly GCA_038442645.1). Taxonomy (NCBI): domain Eukaryota; kingdom Viridiplantae; phylum Streptophyta; class Magnoliopsida; order Asparagales; family Asparagaceae; genus Agave; species Agave tequilana. Next base: position 54,596 of record JAVJIF010025514.1, on the reverse strand, counting down.
CTAACGTATGGAAGATAAATCCATGTATCATTCTTCTTAGTTTACTTGTAGCCAAAAAGAATATATTTTTAAATAAATAAATTGTATCAATTGTTCTCAAATTTTGTATAGGGACTTAAGAAACATATTGACAACAAGCTCGAAGGACAAGTCACCCAAATCTGACTCAGTGGCAAAGTGATGCGACCTGAAAGATCACAGGTTTAAGATCTTGAAGAAAAATGACGAAAGGAAAAAAAAAAGGAAAATGTAAGCACAATTAAAACAATATTATCAAATAATTGACGTCATTGATGGTTCCGTGTCTCTACGGAGAGAAGAGACCACGGACCAAATCAAGAATTGACAGCTCAAACCCACGTCAGCGTATTATAGCTTATCCTAATGTCATTGTCTGCAATAAAGTCAGTCCAATAGCATAGACTTGTACAAGTTAAATGAGAATTCAATTCTTCATGAGCCAATCAGATTCCTTCATCTTAATTTTATGGTGCAAAAATCAACTAACCAAGTAGCAAATTGTTAAAATATATAATATATTTATAAATAAATATAGAAATAATCATTTGGTTGCCCACGGCAACAACAAAAGAGTTTTTTGGATTGGGTTTTTTGCCCGGCACTCGAAATTTTTCTTACTCCCGTGTTCACTCCGGAGATCTTCATATTTCATATCGACCCCCCAAATCTTATAAGAGTGGACAAACCCCCTCCTATCCGTTAGCTTTTCTGTTTATAAATCAGAATATTATCAGAATATTCTCTTTTCAAATTTAGATATTCTAAAATAATATATGCACCTACCATTATACTCTCATCTATTTCATCTATTTCTCTCTATTAACAAATCCACTCTCCTCCAACTCAACCCTAACTCCTGCGTCTCCGACCATCTTCGGCCGGGGAGCGCGCGGGAGGTACGGACAGCGGTGGTGGCGACGACGCAGGTGAGGAGGCGGCGGGGACGCGGGAGGCGAGGAGGAGAAAGACTGAAAGAAAGAACAAGTGAATGTATTTTCTGCATAAGTTGGGAATATAAATATTTTTCATTTCACGAGCTTACCGTTAGAAAATAGATAACAATTAACGAATTATGTTTTGACCAAACTTATAAATTTGGAGGCTCGATATGACAATATGAAGATTTCAGAGATGAATACGAAATTAAAAAAAAAAAATCGAGTATCAACATGAAAAAAACCCTATATAAATTTTTTTTGCCGATCACATGAATCCATTGATCACATTTTCATCAACAACAAAGCTTTCCTCTATTCAGCTCTGTAAGGACCATTTCCAAACCAATTTTGAGAAGTCTTTTTAATTAATCTCTCTCTTCCAATATTGACTATTTCTTAGAAGCAAAGCTAGTCCGAGCTCTTTGGTATTTTGTGAAATGCGTCCCCGTTTATTTTGTTTTTTCAAGTGAGTAATACTATTTCTATGCTCGGAGTATTGTTGAATATGGTAATTATTTATTTTTTTAAAAAAAATTGTATTAAAATATCTCAAATTTTTACCAATGTTGATATTTGTTGGTGCTACTTAGTAACATAATAATGAAGAAATTTATTTCAAATGAACAGCATATTAGAAAAAGAAGGGAATGTGACATAATTTTTAAGACTTTGAGACTTTGTTCTTTATTTAAGCAGCAAATGATTATTTGTAATGAATGATAAAAGATGAAAAACTAGTTTTTAAGGTCTATGTGATTGTTTTAGACTCTGAAGTTGACGCAGACAAGGAAGTGAACAACGCTGATTAGATCTCGTTCAGTTGGAATTCCTTTTTTTCTCAATACATTATCATCATGTGTTCTTCCTTAAAGAGTTTCTCTCGTCTCTTCTTATCAGTTGTTGTCGTGTACTTTTTATTAGATTTCTCTACAAAATACAGTCCCTTTTTCTTGTGAAGAAGTTCTAACACATAATTCATGCTCAAATCTTCTCACTATTTTTAGAAACACATAACCCATTTGCTTTAAAAGAAAATCGTCCATAATATGGAAGTCTTTCACGGGTTGCCATATTGAACATTTTCCCCAAATCTTCTCAATGTCTTCATTCTTTAGAACTTTACTCTCCTTGAGATTTATCTGGTAGTGTGAAAGATTAGGTAGACCTGCTCTAGAAATAAGATCAATATGAAGTTGGATATTCTTCATTGGTGGTAATCCTTCTGAAAGCTCAGCGTTGACCACTCCTTTGGACTCTTCCACTAATGGTTTCACCTTCTCTGAAACTTCAGCAGGTGGATTAACTTCTTACTTGACTAATAAAGCAACTCTCTGCTTTGTTTTTTTTTATTCCACGAAAAACTCGCCTCGATTGCACATGGATACGAATTTAGACTCTTTTTCTTTTGTAGACTTTGGAGTAGGTGAAATTGGCCTCATGGCAACTCTTTTGTCCTTTCAATTGAACATATAGATGTTCTCTTTACCTCTGTAGGTAGCATCAACATCGTATTGTCATGGTCTCCCCAAAAAATATGACATGCGTCCATATTAACCACATCACAAGCAATAATATCTTGATAATATTTGTCAATTTAAATAAGATCATAACATACATCTGTTACCTTGATGGAGGGGTCATTCTTAATCCAACCAATAGTGTAAGGATGAGAGTGTGATCTCATCTCTAACTTCAAGTGATCTACAAGTGCTCTAGGCACCATGTTCTCGCAACTTCCGTTATCAATAATGAGGTTACAAACACATTGATTAAAAGATTTGATATCGTTGTGTAGTGTCGGAGATTTTTTGGTTGCCCAACATGTTGTTTCTAAAGGCTGCCCTCTCTCGGCTGGATTTTGGTCCAGCCTACTACGAGGATCCCGTATCCCGTACATACGCGGATCCGCATCTGACCGAGAAAGATTTCTATCTCAAGTTAAGAGTGCCCGTGAGACTCAACCCTAGTTCGTCGGAAATAAAGGGAGTGAATCAGTAGAATAAACGAAAGATAAAGCCCTTGCCCTTGCTCGACGAACCGAGAGCCGGCCCGGCTGCAATCTCTAAACAACACAAGTTATAAATTCATTAATGGATGTAAGGGTGTATAATAGTGGTAGTTGACGAAAATTAGTCGATAGGTGATATGAGGGTAGTTGTTGTAGTGGATGCAATGGTGGAGGTGGTGGAGGAAGATTAATTGATGAGTGATAAGATGGTGGTTGATGTGGTGGATGTGAGGGTGCAAGTGATGGAGGAAGTATAGTAGATGGATGATCATGTCTGTTTTAGTACGTACCATCGACCAGACTTTGATCATCGATCTTAAAGAACAATCTCTTGAGCTCTTGGAGTACGCCATCCAAGGTTGAGTTGATAGCGCAGATATTCCCTTCAACAATGTCAATCTTTGTGAAAAAGCTTTGCAATTCATCACCGTCTCCTGTCATCGTTGAAAAGTAGCCGAAAATCTGATACCACTTTGTTGGCCCAAGGTTACAATCACCCGGTTTTAGAGTTTTGATGATTACAAAATATATATAGTTATTTGTACTAATCATGTTAAGTGTTTAAGATTGTTTCAGGGTTCTAAGGATTCAACAGGTTCTCTTCCCTACAGGAAGGTGGTGATTGACTCAAGATTGACTCAATTCGGGATCAAGGATTCAGATGCATATGGAACCAATTGAAGAACTTATAGTCACCTAGAACCTTTGTAAGAATTAGTATGTTAAAGAGTAAGGATATGATAGTTGTGCTCAAGAAAAACACACACACAAAAAAATACACTTTTCAAAATATAAGTTTTTGATTATTTGGTTTTGGTGCATGTTTGATTAATATATATGTTTCAAATATTTCAAATTTTTATATCTACTTTAAAACATGTATTTCATCCTTTATAGCTTGATACTTAAACTTCAAACCAATTAAAAATATTTCAAAAATTATTCATGTTCAAAATTTCTGTTTCAGGCCTTTACGGTCGACTGGGCGGTCGACCGGACTTATTTCAGGCCAGATCGGCCGACCGTCCGGTCGATCGGGCCATGTGGCTTTGAGTGTGCACGTCTGTGCACATCTGCCGGTCGACCGGGTCAGTCGACCGACAGACACTGCGGTGGACCGACCGTCGACAGACTGCTAGACCCTAACTCTCGGGTTTTGTTGGTCGACCGGCCCGTCGACCGGCAGTTCAATTCTTTGTTTTATAAATAGCCAGCGGTTGACTGAACGGTCGACCGGAGCCAACGGCTCTTTTGCCATGTGGCCTGCCAGTCGGCCGGCCCGGTCGACCGACAGCCGTCTAGAGGCCCCAACGGCTATTTTTTCTTGGTCTGTTTTGTTTTTCTTGATTCCAACAGCTATTTCTGTTTTCCTTGTGGCTAAACTCTACCCTAATGACCTAGAATCTATTATGAATAGCATTTATCTTTTTCCTATAATAGAGGTCATTGGTCTCTTATTTAAAAAAAAAAAAACATATCCAAGTTTCAAGTTTTCAAAAGTTAAGAAAAGTTTACTTGCTTTTATTTTCAAAGATCTTTCATTTTCAAAAGTTTTTCAGTTGGTTTACATGTTTCCTTTACTTCTTTTCAACTGAAATTTTTCTCACTTTCCTTATTGAGCCAAAAATCATACTCCACTCTATAAGAAGGTGTAAGAGAGAGTTTGTGGTCTTTTGATCACCAAGTGACTTGTATTCCATTGTGTTGAGATCCCTCTTGTGTAGAGGTTGGATTTGTTGGAGTTGGGTACTCCGGTCTTATTTAGACTATTTGTAATCCCCTTGGGTGTAAAGGTTCCGGTGTGAAAATTCTCTTTGTGGATTTAGTGAAAATCCTTCATAGTAGTGAAGGCGGGGACGTAGAGCAGTGGCTCGAACCTCGAAATAAATTACTTGTGTTTGCGATTGGTTTCCTTATTGCTTTTCATTGCTTTACATTCCTAACTTGTGATAACACTTGCTTGCACTTCAATATTGCACTCATTTCATTTACTTGCTTTTCCGGTCTTTACTCATTTCAACAAGAAAGCAATTACGCGTCTCAACTCATAATCTAGAGAAATCAAAGAGGAGAATTCTAGAGCCCTTCACGGGGAATTCGGCTTCAATTTCTTGTTTTAAGTGACCGTTTACATCATTCATACTTACTTGTTTAAAAAGAGCATTAGATTAGCATTAACACCTATTCACCCCCCTCTAGGTGTTTTTCAATTGGTATCAGAGCTTTGGTCTCTAGGCTCTTGGCTTAACATCCTTAGAGAGATCCTATATTGCTAATCACACTATTCATATTTCATCCTCATACACTTAGTAAAAATGGCCAAAGGTATCAAGACCCCACCCAAGTTTGATGGCCTTAACTTTCCCATATGGAAGGTTAAGATGACCGTGTTTTTGCAATCCTTAGAAAGCCGGGTTACAAAGGCGGTGACCAGACCATTTAGCGCACCCCTTGGTGATGAGGACACTTGGTCCGAGATTGCCACGAAAGAGTTTGACGCTAATACTAGGGCACACTATGCCTTACTTCAAGCTCTCAATGACGATGATATTGCTAGAGTCATTCACTGCAAATCCGCTTATGAGATTTGGACTCACCTACTAGTCACTCATGAGGGAACTTCACAAGTTAAGAGGGCCAAAATTGACCTTCTTCGTTCCTAATATGAAAACTTTTCCATGCAAGAACATGAAACCATAGATGATATGGTTACTAAATTTACTAAGATTACTAACGGTCTTTCCTCTTTAGGTGACGGCATTGACAACTACCAAAAGGTGAGGAAGATCATCCGTGCACTCCCTCCATCTTGGGAAGTCAAAGCCACAACTTTGAAGGAGCTCAATGACAAGGAGGAAATGGAGCTCATCGGTCTAATTGGGATTCTCAAGACCCATGAGATGGAAAGAAAAGCAAGAGAAGAGATGGCTCCTCCAAAGAAGAAAGCAATCGCTTTCAAAAGCTCTTCCACCCACTCTGACGAAGATGATGAGAAAGAGGATGATGAAGATCTTTCTCTTCTTGTGAAGAACGTTTGGAGAATGTAACAACAAGGCTAAATTTCAAAATAGAAGAAGATGACAAGGTAAAGAAGAAAAGAAAATTATTTGCTTCAATTGCCGGAAGCCGGGACATATAGTTGCGGAGTGTCCGAAAAACAAGGGCAAACCCTCCACCTCCAAGAAGCCATACAAGAAGAAAGTTTTAAAGGCTACTTGGGATTCGGAGAGTGACTCCATGAGGAAGTTGACACCGCCAACATGTGTTTCATGGCAAATGAAAGCACAAGTAAGGTAACCTCCGAAATATCTATTAAAGATTGTGAATTATCTATAGATGAATTAGGAGAAGCTTTTGAAGAACTATCACATAATTATGATTTTCTCAAAAAGAAATATTTAAAAATGAAAAAGGAAAATGAATCTCTTAACCACAAAATTTTCATTCTCACTAAAGAAAAAGATGAATTATTTTCAACCCTTACTTCCACTCAAAGGATTTTGATGCTTATAAAATTTCTTGTAAAGGTAAATTTTCACTAGTTGATAAAGATGAGATTTCCATGCTAAAGAAGAAAATTGACTCATTAGGAGAAGTTTTAAAAAGATGTGAATTTGATAAATCTAGACTAGAGGTTATATTTCCTAAGAAACATGTCCCAAAGAAATAATCACATGCTACACACACTCATGTTCATAAATCACAACCTTCACATCATGCTAAACACCCTAAACATGTCCACACTCCTCACACTCATCATGCATTCATGTATGATAAAGTTTATGCATGCACATATTGTGGCCGAAAGGGTCATTTGGTCAAATTTTGCTATGATAGGATAAATGCATCACATAATCATGTTTGGGTTCGTAATGCTAACATTTAAGGACCCAAGAAAATTTGGGTACCAAAGTCAACAAATTTATTACATGATGTAGGTACACTCCAAAGCTCAAAGACGTAGGAACGGTGGTATCTTGATAGTGGTTGCTCAAGGCACATGACTTGAGACATCAACAACTTTGCAACCCTATCAAGATATCATGAAGGTGGCACCGTCACCTTCGGAGATGACGCCAAAGGAAAAATCATCGGTATAGGTAACATTAAACTTGGTACATCTTTTATAATAGAAAATGTTGTTTTAGTTGATGGCCTCAAGCATAATCTCTTGAGTGTTAGTCAACTTTGTGATAAATGTTTTAATGTGATTTTTGATAACTTAGCTTGTAGTGTAATTGATAGACAAACTAATGCATGTATATTTTTCGGATTTCGTGAAAATAATATATACATGATTGATATGTCTAATATGCAATGCAATGCTACTTGTTTGAATGCCTTCAATGATGACTCTTAGTTATGGCATAGGAGATTAGGTCATATTTCTTTTGACCATCTATCTAGATTAAACAATAAGGAAATGGTGAAAGGTATCCCTTACTTGAAATTTGAAAAGGACCGCATTTGCGATGCGTGCCAACTTGGGAAACAAACCAAGTCCTCTTTCAAATCAATCAAGGATATCATGACATCACGACCCTTGGAGTTGATCCATATGGATTTATTTGGTCCTACTAAAACCAAAAGTCTAAGTGGGAATCGTTTTGCTTTCGTTTTAGTTGATGATTTTTCTCGTTTTACTTGGGTTTTCTTTTTAGAACATAAAAATCAAGCCTTTTCATATTTTCAGACTTTTAAGAAAAGAGTTGAAAAGAAAAAAGATTCTTCTATTTTAAGAATAAGAAGTGATAGAGGTGGTGAATTCAATAACAAACTATTTACCACTTTTTGCGAAGAACATAGAATTAAGCATAAACTATCTTGTCCTAGAACTCCACAACAAAATGGAGTTGTTGAGAGAAAAAATCGAACATTACAAGAGATGGCTAGGATAATGATAAATGAGTATGGTCTCCCTCAATACCTATGGGCCGAGGCCGTAAACACATCTTGTTACATATCAAATAGGGTTTTCTTATGCAAAATACTTCTAAACATCTTTTGAGATTTACTATTCAAGAATACCAAATGTTTCATCTTTTAAGGTTTTTAGTTGTAAATATTTTGTTTTAAATACTAAAGATAATTTGGGTAAATTTGATGCAAAATCATATGAAGCTATTTTTGTTGGTTACTCTAACACTAGTAAAGCTTATAGAGCCTTCAATAAATCATCTTTGACTATTGAAGAATCTATACATGTAAAGTTTGAGGAATCTAATGTGTTTGTTGAGAATGTTGTAGAAATAGATTCCTTAGGTGAAGACATGGAGAGGATTACCTTGAAGGACTCACCTGCACAAGAAGACAAGCCAAAGGTTGATGGGAAAAGTAAAGTTCTAGAAGTTGAAGTGGAACCATCACAACCACTTTCCAAGGATTGGAGATTCACACCACATCATCCCAAGGATCTTATTATAGGTAAAGTATCAAAAGAGGCAACAACTCGTTCTAAACTTCATGATCTTTGTGGGCACTATGCATTTATTTCTCAGTTTGAACCAAAGAACATCCTCGAAGCCGAGGGCGAGTTATATTGGTTGCTTGCCATGCAAGAGCAGCTCAATCAATTTGAGCGCAACTAAGTTTGGCATCTTGTTCCTATACCTCATGATAGACCAACAATTGGTACTAAATAGATCTTTAGGAACAAGTTGAATGAGCCGGGCAATGTTGTTAGGAATAAAGCTAGGTTAGTGGCCCAAGGTTACACTCAAGTCGAAGGTATCGATTTTGAGGAAACTTTTGCACCCGTAGCACGGCTTGAAGTCATACGGATAACACTTGCATTTGCTTCATATAAAGATTTTAAACATTTTCAAATGGATGTAAAAAGTGCTTTCTTAAATGGATTTATTGAAGAGGAGGTGTATGTTGAACAACCCCCCGGGTTTGTTGATTACACATCCGGATTTTGTTTTCAAACTTAACAAAGCTCTTTATGGTTTAAAACAAGCCCCTAGGGCTTGGTATGAAAGACTTTCTTCATTTCTTATTTCAAATGATTTTGTTAAAGGAAAAAAAGATACTACTTTGTTTATCAAACATGTTGAAAGTGATATACTTATTGTTCAAATATATGTTGATGACATCATATTTGGTTCTACTAATGAAACACTTGTTGGCCCGAAGGCCCATCACTCTAGTTTTGATGATAATCAACTCATGTAGTTATGTTTACTAATGATCTTGTGTTTAATTAGTGACAGATTTATGATCAAGATCTTAGTTGGTGCATAGCTTCAACAAAGAATTTAAAGTCAAGTTTTGGAGCTAGCACGGTGTTTGGACCAAGTCAAGAAGGCTTCAAGTGAAGACTTCAAAAAGATGAAGACTGGTGTCTAGGTTTGTTTTATAAGATTTTATTTTAGATAAAATGTAAAGGATAGAGTAGTTGGTGGATTACTCAAGTACATATACACACACACTCTTGATAGTTTTGTTTTTACAAAAGATTTTCTATTTTAGAAAATACATGTTGGATTTTGGTTTTCTAGTTTATATCTTTTATCCAAAATCATGTTTAGAACTTAATGTCAAAAACATAGATATTTTACCATGTTTGTGTAGAGGATCATATCCATACACACTATGCTTTAATAGAGTTTAAATATCTTGTTTTTGTATTTGGAGATGTTTTGAAAAAATAAAGTTTGGAAAAATAAGTTTTGGAAAATACTGTTTTCATTTGAGTCAATATTTCTAACTTACAAAAATAGTTCAAATCATATGTAACATGCCTTGATTTTGTGCAAGCATGTTTGTTTATCAAAGTATAACATCAAAACTATTTTTGTATATTTTTCTATGTTTTTATGGGATTTTACTTCAACCAAAAAGACCAAGTTTTAATCCCTTAACATTTCTGTACTGGCTTCAGCCGGTCGACCGGGACGGTCGACCGCAGCCTGAAGGCGGCCGACCGTCAGGGTCGACGGACGTGCACGCCAGTTCTGGCAGGAGGGCCGGCCGACCGACCCAGTCGACCGTTCAGAGAGCTCTACTCTCTGGAAAGGCCCCGGCCGACCGCGCGGTCGACCGGACAGAGAGACTTGCTCTCTGTATCCTGACACGGTCGACCGACCGGTCGACCGATGGCACAACGGTCTGAAATATGACCGTTGGCCGGTCGACCGGACGGTCGACCGACAGGCCTGACAGACCCCAACGGCTACTTTTCCAGACTCTATAAAAAGGGGCATTTGGGGGCTGTTTTGATCAAGATTTTTGGAGACTTTTAGAGCCAGTTTTTCCTACTCTTTTCAGAGGTTTTTCTCCACAAAATTGAGAGCCAATACTTCCAATTAAAAGGAGAGTTTATCAAGAGTATTAAAGTGATTTCTTTGAGTTTTCCTCCACCATTCTCATCCTTGTTTTCTCACAAACACTTGAGCAACCCATTGACATATTCATTCTATAGGAGTATTCTTGTGAGATTTTTTATTGGTGATCAAAGTGTTTAGATCACCAAGAGATCATTTCTTGTACTTTGAGGAGGCGGACGTGTGTGTCCGCGGTGTTTCGAGTTCGGGTGCAAACTTGTTGGTTTGAGGTGCGGCCTCGGCGAGCCGGTGGGCTTGCGGTGTGTACGGACTAGGGAGTCCGAGAGTTGTAGGTGTTGCGACACCGAGTGATCCAGTGGGATCGATTTTAGTGAAAATCCTTCGTGTGTCGAAGGCGGGGATGTAGAGCAAGTGTGCTCGAACATCGAAACAAATCCCTTGTGTTTGCGATTGCTCACTCTCTCTCTGTCTTTATATCTTACATACTTTTATTGTCTATCTTTATATGCTTGATATATTCATTTGTGCTCATTGATATACATGCGTGGGTTTGTTTGTTAACACTTGTATTTAACCAAGAGAGCCAACGCGGAACCTCAACCCTTATCTAGGGGAATCTAGAGGAGTTTGTCCAGAGCCCTTCACGGGGAATTCGGCAACACTCTTGTGTTATACGTGGTGTTTAGTGTAAAAGTTTAGTTTAGGTCATTATAGTTTTTACTTCCGCATTATTTGGCATTAAGTGACCATTAGATTAGCCATCACATATTCACCCCCCCTCTAGGTGAACTTACAATTGGCATCAGAGCCTGCTCTGAATTTTGGGTCTTACAACCTAGAGTTAAAGATCCTCATTTTAGGCTAATCACATATTTTTGTACACACACCATGGACTTCATGTCACTACCCACCTTTGACATTCTTAACATCCAAATTTGGAAGGTTAAGATGTCTTTGTACCTCAAGGCCCTAGGTTTTCATGTTTATCTTGCTACAATTAAAGATTCTTATGTTAATGATAGCAAGAACATTGAGGCTAATGCAAAAGCCCTTCATGCTTTAAAATCAACCCTAAATGATGATTATTTATTTAGGGTTTCTAATGTTGACTCGGCTTTTGTAGCTTGGAACATCATCACCTCCCTTGGCGAAAAGGATCTATATTATGCCGGGAGCGATTCGGACGTTGGAAGCAACCCTCCAACTTGTGCTATATGGTCCAAGGGGATAACCCCCTTGAGGTAACTACCGAATCCGAGGTAGAAGATGATAACATGTCATATGATGAGCTTAGCACTTTTTGTCAACAATTACTTGAGAAATATGACATGCTTAGAAAAGATAATAAAATTTGAAAAAGAAATTTGATTGCATGCTTAATGAAAAAGATTCATTAGAAAATAAGGTTGCATGCATTGAAGAAGAATAAAGATTTGAAAAATGAAAATATTTCCTTGATGTCTAAATTGAATGATTTGTGTGAAGGAAAGATGATTTTGAAAAATGAAATTATTTTGGTGGAAAAACAAAAGGAAGTTGTTTTTCAAGAAAATAAATCTTTGAAAAGAAAATTGTTGAAAAGAAAAAGATTTTGTTTCTAAAAAGAACAAGAAAAATGATTCTATATCTCACCATGTTTTACATGCCACCACTAATGAGATTAAATTTTTGAAAAATAAAATAAATAGTTTGAGCTCAACTTTGAGCTCTTGTGCATTTAACCACACTAGATTGGAGTCTATATTTCAAAGAAACAAACTCCACACATTCATGCACATCATCATCATGCATATGCTTATGTTGCACGTCACGATCACAATCACACTCATAAGCATTCTAAGGTGTACAAATGTACACATTGTGGGCGCAAAGGCCATTTAGCAAAATTTATTATGATAAGATAAATGCTATAAATTTTGCTGAGAAAAATGTTTGGGTGCCTTACAAGACTAACCCTCAAGGACCCAAAAGAAAATGGGTACCAAAACCCCCATCGTGTGTTTTTGATGTAGGTGAGGGCTCTCACAAGACGTGAGAGATTTGGTGCCTTGGTGGTGGTTGCATGGACTTGAAGGACATACATTTGATGCACCGCTATCAAGGAGTTTTGGTGGGACAACCACCATGTTTGGAGTTTTGGAACATAGTTCCTTAGTTGGTAACTATTTCTAAACTCTTATTTTATTTACATGCTATTCATTTGTGATATCACATAGCATGTTCATGTTTTATTTGTTTTATGTGCTTCATGTGGTAAATACTAGTTTAAATATAGTTTTTATCAAAACTTGCATGTATACATGTACAAATAGTGAGAACAAATTGATTCATATATGTTTGCACTCCATGCTCATTTGTACCCACTATATGCACATGTATAAGTTAGTTTTGATGATTCTTTCATTTACACTTGTTTTGCCTATTTCATGTTTTACTTCATGTATATGCATTTTTATTCAAATCTAATAAATATACATGTATACCCGTGAGTCTCTTGCCTTATGCAAACATCATTAATAGACTCTTTTATGTTTGGGATATGTATGTGTATTGTTAGGATTGGATAAATCATACATATACCTAGAAGTGTGTTTTGTTTTAATGAAAAATGAATTCATGTTTGTTTGATAAAAATGAATTTTTATGATTTAAAAATGATACTCACACTTTTAGAGCTTCAATGATTATTTTCATGAAAATGCTAATTACATGATTTTTGAACACTCACACTTTATTTTTGTCATGACTTAGTTTCATGGACTATTTTTGAGCTTTATAGACTATGAGTGTAAAATTTTGTGTATTTAGTATGATTTATGAAAAACATATAATTTGGTTTCATGTTTTTGAAGGATTTTTAACTAGTTTTTCAAAAATTAAATTAACTAGTTATTTATTCTTCAATGTTTATGAGATATACACATGATCCTATTATTGTTTCAATTGGTATCATTGAATCATTTCAATTGGTATCAATTTGACTATATTTTTTGTATATACTCATATTTTGTTTTCTTATATATGTATGTATCAATTTCAATTGGTATACTCATTTTCATACATATATATGATTTGTTTTGTGCTTAAGTTAAAATCGATTTACATATTTAAAAGCACAAATCTTCTATGCTAAGCTTACTTCAACTTTTTTAAGCTTATGCATTATGTTTTAAAATTGGTATCAAAATTAAAAAAATTATGATATCTCAAAATTTGTTTAAGAAAGGAAAATTCAAAATTTTTTATTTGTATTGCCTTTATGCAAGGAGAGCTTAACATCTCTTCTACATATAGATTCATGTTGAGTGTATTGTATATTGAGGAGCTTGACAACTCTTCTTTATGTGGTACACGTGTGTAGGGGAAGCTTCACATCTCCTCTTATGCATTTCATATTATACGTTATGTGAATTAGGGCTTGTCATCCCTCTTTCATGTAATGTATATGTGTAGGGAAGTTACTTAACCGTCTTCCTCTTCATGAATGTATATCGCATATAACCTTTTATTGACTTATTTGTTTTAACACCCCTTATTAGTCTCTTTGTTTATGACAAAAAGGGGGAGAAAAATTTTGTTTTTACTTTAACCCCTTTGTTGATGATTGACAAAAAGGGGGAGAAAGATTTTGGATTTATATGCATGTTTTGTGAAAAAGGATTGTTTATGCATATATGTTTTGTTTTGCAAAGAGGAGAAAAAGAATTTGATTTGTTTTATGCTTGATTAGCATGTTTACTCCTTCATTTGCATACATCTTTATGTGCTTCATCGCTATATTATTGTTTATTGTGTTATGCATGAGTTAAGGGGGAGCTTCTTTGAAGCTTTACTTTAATCCATGCATATATAACTTCATGAGTTTTGTCATCATCAAAAGGGGGAGATTGTTAGCCCGAAGGCCCATCACTCTAGTTTTGATGATGATCAACTCATGTACTTATATTTACTAATGATCTTGTGTTTAATTAGTGACAGATTTATGATCAAGATCTTAGTTGGTGCATAGCTTCAACAAAGGATTTAAAGTCAAGTTTTGGAGCTAGCACGGTGTTTGGACCAAGTCAAGAAGGCTTCAAGTGAAGACTTCAAGAAGATGAAGACTTGTGTCTAGATTTGTTTTATAAGATTTTATTTTAGATAAAATGTAAAGGATAGAGTAGTTGGTGGATTGCTCAAGTACATATACACACACACTCTTGATAATTTTATTTTTACAAAAGATTTTCTATTTTAGAAAATACATGTTTGGATTTTGGTTTTCTAGTTTATATCTTTTATCCAAAACCATGTTTAGAACTTAATGTCAAAAACATAGATATTTCACCATGTTTGTGTAGTGGATCATATCCATACACACTATACTTTAAAAGAGTTTAAATATCTTGTTTTTGTATTTGGAGATGTTTTGGAAAAACAAAGTTTGGAAAAATAAGTTTTGAAAAATACTGTTTTCATTTGAGTCAATATTTCCAACTTACAAAAATAGTTCAAATCATATGTAACATGTCTTGATTTTGTGTAAGCATGTTTGTTTATCAAAGTATAACATCAAAACTATTTTTGTATATTTTTCTATGTTTTTATGGACTTCAACCAAAAAGACCAAGTTTTAATCCCTTAACATTTCTGTACTGGCTTCAGCCGGTCGACCGGACGGTCGGCCGCCGTCCCGACCGCAGCCTGAAGGCGGCCGACCGTCAGGGTCGACCGACGTGCACGGACGTGCACGCCAGTTCTGGCAGGAGGGCCGGCCGACCGACCCGGTCGACCGTCCAGAGAGCTCTGCTCTCTAGAAAGGCCCCGGCCGACCGCGCGGTCGACCGGACAGAGAGACTTGCTCTCTGTATCCTGACTCGGTCGACCGACCGGTCGACCGATGGCACAACGGTCTGAAATATGACCGGGCCGGTCGACCGGACGGTCGACCGATAGGCCTGACAGACCCCAACGGCTACTTTTCCAGACTCTATAAAAAGGGGCATTTGGGGGCTATTTTGATCAAGATTTTTGAAGACTTTTAGAGCCAGTTTTTCCTACTCTTTTCAGAGGTTTTTCTCCACAAAATTGAGAGCCAATACTTTCAATTAAAAGGAGAGTTTATCAAGAGTGTTTAAAATGATTTCTTTGAGTTTTCCTCCACACATTCTCATCCTTATTTTCTCACAAACACTTGAGCAACTCATTGACATATTCATTCTATAGGAGTGTTCTTGTAAGATTTTTTATTGGTGATCAAAGTGTTTAGATCACCAAGAGATCATTTCTTGTACTTTGAGGAGGCGGACGTGTGTGTCCGCGGTGTTTCGAGTTCGGGTGCGAACTTGTTGGTTTGAGGTGCGGCCTCGGCGAGCCGGTGGGCTTGCGGTGTGTACGGACTAGGGAGTCCGAGAGTTGTAGGTGTTGCAGCACCGAGTGATCCAGTGGGATCGATTTTAGTGGAAATCCTTCGTGTGTCGAAGTCGGGGATGTAGAGCAAGTGTGCTCGAACCTCGAAACAAATCCCTTGTGTTTGCGATTGCTTACACTCTCTCTCTCTTTGTCTTTATATCTTGCATACTTTTATTGTCTATCTTTATATGCTTGATATATTCATTTGTGCTCATTGATATACATGCGTGGGTTTGTTTGCTAACACTTGTATTTAACCAAGAGAGCCAACGCGGCACCTCAACCCTTATCTAGGGGAATCTAGAGGAGTTTGTCCAGAGCCCTTCACGGGGAATTCGACAACACTCTTGTGTTATACGTGGTGTTTAGTATAAGAGTTTAGTTTAGGTCATTATAGTTTTTACTTCCGCATTATTTGGCATTAAGTGACCATTAGATTAGCCATCACCTATTCACCCCCCCTCTAGGTGAACTTACAACACTTTGCAAAGATTTTGAATCATGCATGAAGAAGAATTTGAGATGTCTATGATGGGCGAGCTTAACTACTTTCTTGGTCTCCAAATCAAGCAAAGAAAGGATGGGATCTTTATCAATCATGCCAAGTACACAAAGGAACTTATCAAGAAATTTAGGCTTGAAGGAGCTAAGACAAGCAAAACTCTCATGGCTACCACAACAAAGCTTGACAAGGATGAGCAAGGTATAAATGTAGACATTAAACTCTATCGTAGCATAATTGGTAGTTTGTTGTATTTAACGGCTAGTAGGCCGGACATTATATTTAGTGTGTGTCTTTGTGCTCGTTTTCAATCGTGTCCTAAAGAGTCCCATTTGATTGCGGTAAAACGCATTATTAGATGCCTTAAGGGCACAATTGAAATGGTTTGTGGTATCCGAAGACCGGATAATTTTCCATGACGAGTTTTTCGGATGCCGACTATGCGTGTTGTAGAGTGGATAGGAAGAGTACTAGTGGAACATGTCAATTTCTTGGTAATTGTCTTGTTTCATGGTCTTCCAAGAAACAAAATTCGATAGCCCTCTCAACCGCCGAGGCAGAGTATGTTGCGGCGGGGGCTTGTTGTGCACAAGTCCTTTGGATGAAACATACTCTCCTTGACTATAATTTGCATTATGACCATGTTAAAATATTTTGTGATAATACTAGTACTATTCATATGACTAAAAATGCAAATCAACATAGTAAAATAAAGCACATTGACATTCAATATCACTTTCTTCGAGATCATTATGAGAAAGGCGATATTGAAATTGATTATGTTTCTACTGATTTTCAACTTGCCGATATTTTTCACAAAACCACTAGATTATAATCGATTTTCCTTTATTTGTGGTGAATTAAACGTTGGTGTTTTGGACTCATAAAAATTTCACATACTCTTCAAACAATGTTTATTGTGTTTGCCCCTTTTTGATGCATGACAAAAAGAGGGAGAAATACTTTTGAGTTATTATCTTTTATCTTTTATTTATTATATAGCATAATTTGAGGGAGAGCTTTCAAGCTCCTTTTTCTTTTTGTTAGTTATATTTATTTTTTTTTCATGCCATTCTTATTTTTTTGTAAAGTTAATATATAGCATGTATAGCATGTTTTGAGGGGGAGCTTTCAAGCTCCTTTTCCATTTTTTTTAAAAATAACTCATATGTTTTGTCATCATCAAAAAGGGGGAGATTGTTAGCCCAAGGTTACAATATCCCGGTTTTAGAGTTTTGATGATTACAAAACATATATAGTTATTTGTACTAATTATGTTTAAGTGTTTAAGATTGTTTCAGGGTTCGAAGGATTCAACAGGTTCTCTTCCCTAAAGGAAGGTGGTGATTGACTCAAGATTGACTCAATTCGGGATCAAGGATTCAAGATGCATATGGAAAAGCCCAAATTGAAGAACTTATAGTCACCTAGAATCTTTGTAAGAATTAGTATGTTAAAGAGTAAGGATATGATAGTTGTGCTCAAGAAAACACACACACAAAAATACACTTTTCAAAATACAAGTTTTTGATTATTTGGTTTTGGTGCATGTTTGATTAATATATATGTTTCAAAATATTTCAAATTTTTTTATCTACTTTAAAACATGTATTTCATCCTTTATAGCATGATACTTAAACTTCAAACCAATTAAAAATATTTCAAAAATTATTCAAAGTTCAAAATTTCTGTTTCAGGCCTTTACGGTCAACCGGGCGGTCGACCGGACCTATTTCAGGCCAGATCGGTCGACCGTCCGGTCGATCAAGCCATGTGGCTTTGTGCGTGCACGTCTGTGCACATCTGTCGGTCGACCGGGTCAGTCGACCGACAGACACTGCGGTCGACCGACCGTCGACCGACTGCTAGACCCTAACTCTCGGGTTTTGTCGGTCGACCGGCAGTTCAATTCTTTATTTTATAAATAGCCAGCGGTCGACCGGAGCCAACGGCTCTTTTGCCATGTGGCCTGCCAGTCGACCGGCCCGGTCGACCGACAGCCTTCCAGAGGCCCCAACGGCTATTTCTTGGAATCTATTTTGTTTTTCTTGATTCCAACAGCTATTTCTGTTTTCCTTGTAGCTAAACTCTACCCTAATGACCTAGAATCTATTATGAATAGCATTTATCTTTTCCCTATAAATAGAGGTCATTGGTCTCTTGTTTAAAAAGAAAAAACAAATATATCCAAGTTTCAAGTTTTCAAAAGATAAGAAAAGTTTACTTGCTTTCATTTTCAAAGATCTTTCATTTGCAAAAGTTTTTCAGTTTGTTTACAAGTTTCCTTTACTTCTTTTCAACTGAAATTTTTCTCACTTTTCTTCTTGAGCCAAAAATCATACTCCACTCTATAAGAAGGTGTAAGAGAGAGTTTGTGGTCTTTTGATCACCAAGTGACTTGTATTCCATTGTGTTGAGATCCCTCTTGTGTAGAGGTTGGATTTGTTGGAGTTGGATACTCCGGTCTTGTGTAGACCATTTGTAATCCCCTTGGATGTAAAAGTTCCGTTGTGAAAATTTCCTTTGTGGATTTAGTGGAAATCCTTCATAGTGGTGAAGGCGGGACGTAGAGCAGTGGCTCGAACCTCGAAGCAAATTACTTGTGTTTGCGATTGATTTCCTTATTGCTTTCCATTGCTTTACATTCCTAACTTGTGATAACACTTGCTTGCACTTCAATATTGCACTCATTTCATTTACTTGCTTTTCCGGTCTTTACTCATTTCAAAAAGAAAGCAATTACGCGCCTCAACTCATAATCTAGAGGAATCAAAGAGGAAAAGTTCTAGAGCCTTTCACGGGGAATTCGGCTTCAATTTCTTATTTTGAGTGACCGTTTAAATCATTCATACTTACTTGTTTAAAAAGAGCATTAGATTAGCATTAACACCTATTCACACACCCCCCCCCCCCCCTCTAGGTGTTTTTCACACTTGACACAGACAAGAAAGCGAACAATGAAAACTAGATCTCGTTTTAGAGCCAACGACCCTGAAAGATAATTTCAGGTAGAAAATCCACTCATATCCACTAACAAAGCACTCAAATCCTCGAGTAAAAGATAAACAACTTGAATTCATGAGCATTTGAAAGAGAAACGACTCAATTTTTATTGATTATCAAAAGTTCGATAGTAAAACAATGATAAAATGACTTTATATAGACAAATAAAGAAGAATATAAATCCAACTAGGAAACTTAATTAAATAAAAATTTTAAAACAAATTAGAATTCAACTCAGAATAGAAAGCTAAATCCTACACAGACTCAGATTCGCTGACATGCACCAAGCATGTCGACAGTAGGATGGCTCATGTCGGCAGACTGTATAACTTCAACTCTCGAAAAATCGCTTCTGAACTCAACCTGTCGAAAGCTGAAATTGACTGTCGACAGCTGATTTTAGTTATCGACAGCTGAGCTTTAAAATTGACTTGCTGTCTTTGTTTTCTTTGCGTGAAAATTTTAAAGTTGTAGTTCAGGATCGGGTGCACTGACTTTTCTATTTAAATAGAGTAAACTGGTTCTTAGAGACCCATGAGTCCCACCTTCCCTTGCAATATAGAAATATCATTTTCAAGAAGTATTTGATGTAGCCATTTGGCTCTATATTCATAAACATAGCTATATACATAGAAAGGAACAGAGCAGAACCTACAATACAGTTGAGAGTTATAGTAGTCATATTGAATATTTATAACAATTAAAAATAGAAGAGTATTGATTTTCAAAAAAAGGTCATGTCCATGGGGCTCTCACGTAGCTATGTCCCTGATTATAGTGTGCATTTCAAATAAACAAAATCAACGTGTTTAGGATAAGCAGTGGCTCAAATTTCAGTACATAGCCATTGGCCCATTGAGTAGTGGGGGAGAATCCTCTCCGTTAGAGTCGGACAATTTCTAAGAGTCGTTGGAATTTGAATTAAATAATAAAAAGATTTGATCTACAATAATTATCGTTAAGATAAATAATATCAAAGAATATGACTTTATCATAGATCAAACTTAAAAAATATAAATCTAGTCTACATAAAAATTCAAAAATATGAGAAAATAAAAGTAAATACGGAAGCGTACCTTGATCCATGATTTTAATTCCTTAATTGTTGGGATGAAGAAGGCCTTCCAAAAAAATCCGTATTCCTCTAGAGTTTCTCTTTGCTTAAAGGGATTTTAAAGAGAATAAGATGATGCGTTCTTTTAGGGAACATGATCTCTTAAATAATAACTGAGTTATTTTTTTTCAATTTGACCCTTCATTAATTTGAATTACATAATTATCTTTGCACATTAAATCCATGACTATTTAATACCCATTAGTCCAATTATTAATTTTATTAGATCATAATTAATTTGGACTATACTTTAAGATAGTCATACACATTAAATTCATATACGTGAGCCCACATATGCTGAATTATTTCCAACAATTTTCCACTTGAGCCACATATGTTACCTTATAAATGTGAACACCTTATGAGCTCAAAATATTGCTATCATATAATCAGGTATTCTTAATAATCTCGTCCATTGACTAAACTAATATAAGACTAAAGAAATTTTCGTTACATTTAAGGGTTGTTTGGATGCTCGAAAGTGGGCGAAAATAAGGAAGTGGGAAGCAGGATTTTTTTCCTTTTGAAAAAACGAGAATTTGTGTTTCTTTTTCGGTGTTTGGATGGTAGATGGGAAGTGTAATTGGAAAAGTATAATGTCTTTTTCGGTGTTTGGTTGGTAATGTGAAAGTGAAAGTGGAAAGGTTGACCTTAAAGTTGACCGTAAAATAATATTAAAATAAAAATTAATTATGAAAAATAAATTTTGAACTGTAATTAGAATGCAAGTAAGATTTACATGACCACAAAATTAACTGTTTTGAGCTACAACTTATTACAAATGAGATTTACTTGACCACAAAATTAACCGTAACACCTTGAAAGTGAGGAAATGGTTGTGTGAAAAGGAAAAGAGAAAAGGAAAAAGAGTTTTTCTATTTTTCTTTTTCTGGTGTTTGGATGAACAGCGGAAGTGGGAAATGGCACTTCTCACTTCCGTCCACTTCCTTGAATCCAAACAGCCCCTTAGCGTAACTAAACCCACTAATAATCACATATACCAATACAGTCAAACGACATAGATCAATCATGAATGAAAATTACATGTAATGTGATCTGAACATGCCTATTTCCAATTGGTCCTCTCTTCAACCTTACTGAGATTAAACTGTAACATAATAATAAAAACAGAGTGTATAAATTGAATACCTTATTTCTGCAGAAAATGTCCAATTGCAAAAAATGTGTCCAAAATATAAAATAGAGCAATGAAACATATATACAAACTCCCACTAAACCATGATATCCTTAACTGATATAACACCCATAGAAGCAGTGTGTTTATGAAAGACCTTAGGTGTTAATCCTTTAGTAAGCGGATCCGCAATCATGGAGTTTGTGCCAATGTGCTCTATTGAAATCTGTCCACTCTGTGTGCTTTCTTTCACACCAAAAACTTTATGTCAATGTATGACCTGAATGAGCTCCTATTGTTGTTGGAATATAAAACTGTTGATATTTTGTCACAGTATAACTTTAGTGGTCTTTCAATACCACTTAGAATGTGCAGCCTAGTGACAAAATTTCGTAGTCATAATTCATGGTTGGATGCCTCATAACATGCTACAAATTCTAATGTCATGGTGGAGGAAGCTATGAGTGTTTGCTTAGCACTTTTTCAGAAAATAGCTCCTCCAACTAACAGGTAAATGTAGCCCGATGTAGATCTCCTACTGTCTTGACATCTAACAAAGTCAGAATCTGAATACCCAATGATCTCTATCTGATCTGACCTCTTGTATGTGAGCATGTAATTCTTAGTTCTCTGTAAATATTTGAGCACCTTTTTGGCTGCTCTCCAGTGATACATCTCAGAGTTACTTAAATATCTACCTAGCATTCCAACAATGAATGCTATGTCTGGACGTGTACAAATCTGAGCATACATTAGACTCTCTACAGCTGAAGCATAGGAAATCTTTTGCATTTCTTTAAATTTAAGGTCACTCTTAGGGTATTGACTTAAACTGAATTTTTCACCTTTGCGACTGGGGTATCTTCCGATTTACAATCTTGCATCCCAAATCTTTCAAGCACCTTTTCTATATAGGTCTTTTGTGACAATCTAAGAATACCCCGAGGGCGATCTCGGTATATCTGGATTCCTAAGATAAAAGACGCCTCACCGAGATCTTTCATCTCAAATTTCTTCGATAGAAATCTCTTGGTTTTGTGCAAAATTTTCTTATCAATGACAACAAGAAGTATATCATCAACATACAAAATTAGGAATATATGCATACTCCCACTGAACTTGTGATACACACAATCTTCAACAGCATTTGTCTCAAAACCAAATGAGATAACTACTTGATGAAACTTGTAGTACCATTGACGGGAAGCTTGCTTGAGTCCATAGATGGATTTCTTTAATTTGCAAATTATATTCTTTGGGTCTCCTGATACAAAGTTTTCTGGCTGCATCATATATATAGTTTCATCATTGTCACTATTGAAAAATGTTGTTTTAACATCCATCTGATGTAACTCAAGGTCAAAATGTGTAACAAGGACCATAATTGTCCTAAAAGAGTTTTTCGATAAAATCGGAGAAAAAGTCTCTGTAAAATCAATGCCTTCCCTTTGAGTAAAACCTTTAGCTACAAGACGGGTCTTATATCTCTCCATATTACCTACAGAATCCCTTTTGGTTTTAAAAATCCATTTAAAACCAATGTGCTTCTTACCTTTAGGTAATGGGACAAGATCCCAAACTTGATTGTTTTGAATAGACTTATACTCTTCATTCATGGCATCTATCCATTTTTGAGAGTTAGAATCCTGCATGGCTTGATGGAAGTTGATTGGATCACCTTGCACCAATCCATCAGTGTCCTCATGTTCTTAGAGGAATACTTTGTAGTCATTTGGAATAGCATTTTTTTTTCTTGTGGATCTTCTTAGTGGCATTTGTTCTTGAAGTTGTTGAGTTTTTTTCTTCAGGAACAATTAACTCAGCTTGAGTGGGGAGTTGTTTAATATTGTCTTGTTGAGATTTCATATCTGCTTCTCAAATAATGACAGATATAGAAGCATGTACACTATCAAAAGCAGTAATAGGGATCGAAACCGATTCTTCCTTAAAGACAATGTCTCTAACCTTATTTCTCCCCTCAAACTCAACATCCTCAAAAAATGTTGCATTTCCCTTTTCAAAAATTGACTTAATAGTAGAATCATAAAACTTTTAGCCCCTAAATCACTCAGAGTAACCAATGAAACAGCTGCTCACTGTTTTGGAGTCCAATTTCTTTTCATCTGGCCTATAAGACCTAGTCTTAGATGGACATCCCCAAATATGAAAGTATTTTAAACTAGGCTTTCGACCTGTCCAAAGCTCATAGAGTGTTTTGGCAGCTGCTTTAGTTGGTACTCTGTTTAGGATATAAGTTGTTATCTTTATTGCTTCTTCCCAGAGTGATTCTGATAAGGTAGAATGACTAATCATATTCCTCACCATATCCTTAAGAGTCATGTTTTGTCTTTCAGCCACACTATTCATGTTACGTGAGCCTAGCACTGTGTAATGTTGGACGATTCCACATTCCTCTAGGAAGTCAGCAAATGGCCCTAAATGTTGTTCTCCTGAACCATCATATTTGCCGTAGTACTCACCACCACGGTCAGATCTGGCACATATAATTTCTTGCTGAGTTGAGTTTCAACTTCAGTTCTGAATATTTTGAACATATCCAGAGACTCTGATTTCTCATGAATGAGATATAGGTACCCATAGCGTGAGCGTTTATGAATGATAAAAAGTATCATTGACCATTCCAAGAAGCTGAAGAGAATGGTCCATAGATATCCGTATGTATCAGTTCTAAGACGCCCAAAGATTTGTTGGCACCTAATCTCTTATGTTTGATCTGTTTTCCCTTGATACTCAACACAGACATATAAGTCCGAAAAATAAAAGGAATCCAAAATACCTTCTGTCATAAGTCATTCTATTCTAGATTTGGATATATGACCCAAATACTTGTGCTATAATCTTACTGAATTTTCTTTATTTAGCTTACGTTTTGTACCACGTGAATCCACATGTAAGGTTTCATTATATGATGCAATCGTGTCAAGCAAATAAAGGTTGTCATAAATACTCAATGAACCAATACCAACAATATTTGAATTTAATGAAAGACTAAATTGATTGTTTTCAAAAGAACAATGATAACCAAATTTGTCCAATAAAGAAACAGAAATCACATTCCATCTAAATAATGGTACAATGAAAGTGTCTTTGATTGGTCG
Organism: Agave tequilana; assembly: GCA_038442645.1. Classification (NCBI taxonomy): domain Eukaryota; kingdom Viridiplantae; phylum Streptophyta; class Magnoliopsida; order Asparagales; family Asparagaceae; genus Agave; species Agave tequilana. Next base: position 30,079 of record JAVJIF010025514.1, on the reverse strand, counting down.
CTAATGTTGCATATTTAATATCATATGTCCATACTTATTATAGAATAAAAGCCTGCATTGTCCTAATTAATGGTTTAATTTATTTGCAGGCCCAATCTTTAAGGAGTTTAAGAGAAATGAGCCCAAACCCCACCAAAATTCTGAATTAAATCAGAATTAATTCGCACTCAGTAAATCAGGGCAAAATCAAGAGGTTGAAAACCGGTTGAGAAGAATCCTCTCAGAATCGATCGGTTAAAGCCAAGAATCCAAGGCCATTTCGTCAGAATCCGGGAATCAAACGAAGACACCAACTCCAGATAAAGTCAGAAGGATAAACCAGTGTGACCCACCAATAGGGTGTGGCCACCTGGCCACACCCTGGCCGCGGAAACGCGGCAAAAGCAGCGTTTCCGCGGCATTGTTGGGAGTTAGGGGGAGCGTTTGCTCCCCCGACCTCCCCGGGATCCTGATGGTTAGGGTTTTTGCCTGTAAAAGGCCATTCTTTGTGCTGAAAATGGATGACCATGTAGAGATAGGATTTAGCCTAGTTTTCATTTATAGTTTAGGTTTTTCTTTTCTTTATTATGTAATTATAATGTGTATGTAAGCTTAGGATTAGATGATGATTCATGTAAGTAAGAGAGAGGCATATGTTGAGAGTGACACCGATGTACCCTCCTCCTTTCTTCCATCGTTTCAAACAATAAAAGGTAATATTTTTGTGTTCTTCTTTACTTTCATTTTCTTTTGTTTTCGTCTTCCTCTTCTACTTTACCTCGTTTGTTTTTGTTGAGTTTACAAGTGAATTCCAAAGCACAAGTATAACGATGTTATGTGAGTTCCAACGATAGTTCATGAAGACGTTCTCCTCCTCAAGACGTATCACTTCATGCTTGTGCGAGACTTGATGATATAATGCGAACGGGGACTGAGCTCGGGCTTATGATCTATGCGTTGAACGCCTCCTAAACAAAAGTAGAACGTGCAAAGGTTTTCAGGTAAGTCATCAATCAATCTAGGTAAGTATTTCTTCAACCTTCCTTCTTTTTCTTTTATTTCTTTAGTATAGATCACCACTTCTTCCAACTCTTTCTTTCTGACTCATTTGTATATAGTCACTCTCCGGTTTTCTCCACCTTCTTCATCTCTCATTTTCTTCTAACTTTAACATAACTTTCTTTTTCCATTTTCATAACTTAAAAACAAAGAATAACTTTCGTTTTGTTTTCATAAGGATTTCAATAAAGAACGTAAACGCTTCTATCGCAAAACCCTTCTTGTGGATCACGACCCGCATAGCCACTTGTTATAGCGGTAAGAATTGAGCACTTGCACATTTCCCTTTTGAAGTTCTAAAATTCCGTATTTTGTGTGCAGGTTTTACCTCAATCAAATTTTGGCGCCGTTGCCGGGGAGGGTTTTGAAATCTGAATTTTTATTAAAAATTTTTTAGAACTAAAACGAACTTTCTTCTCTGTTGCAGGTTAAAGGGCAAGCAAAGCAGGAAATCAAAGTTGCAGTAACATATAAGTGGCCTTGGGCCTCTGCTCTAGAAAGCAGAGACCAAGTGCCCTCTGCTTTGCCGCGGATCCGCGGCCAACGCCACGAAAACGCGGCAAAAAGGAGTGGACTACTAACTGTCTTTTTGCAGGGCTTCTTGCTTTGCAAATTGTAGTTTTCTGCAACTTTACTTTTTCTTATATGCCATCATAAAAGCCTGCTAATAATCAACAGTAAAATATTTGTTGAAAGATAAAAAAATTGATTAGACGTTTGCATTTTAGGCACGTGTCTTTTCAATTCATTTATTTTTACTGTTGAAGAGTGCTGGAGTAAGGTACGTTCGCATTGCATGTAGAATAGGACTCATCTCGTGGTTGATTTTTATCGCTTTGAGTGAGTCTTATTTACATATCCTGTACACTTGCACAAACTGATTTTAAGGGCACCACCCATTAACAAGATAAGGTGGGGATTTAATCACCCTTCCTTAGCCCAAAAATCAGATTCCAAGCACTCACTAACCCAATCCTAACTTAAAATGAGTAGACGTTGGCCCTAGGGACATCTCGGACTCAATTAGGAGATTATCCTAAGGGGGAAAGGTGTTAGAATTTGACTCCTGCCAAATCATGTCTAGGAAAGGGATTAAGGGCCGAAAGCCCGAAGGTTGGTGGTTAATTAATTAAGGAACGTCTTTGACGGAAACCTCCCATCAACCTTGCCCTGACCTGGCTGATTAGCTTGTGGTCAAAGTCTGCATTGGACCTCCCGTGGACAGTCTAACCAGTTAGGAGTCATCTAGGTCATAGGTCTGCCCTAACTTAGGTTAGAATTTTTTCTTTTTCTTTGTTTATTTATTTGTTTGTTTTTCTTTCTTTTTGTTTGTATTCCATTGTGTGATATGGCCTATAATAACAATTTTTTCAACTTCAATAATAATCCATATTACACATCAAACTCTTTTTCGGATATTATCAACCCGGCATATCATGACTTTAACCAACCTAGTGTGCCGGATTGGTCTTATCCGAATCAATATAACCCATGTTCCCCATCATATGACTATAATTTCCATAACGATTTCAACTCTTCACAGAGTCAGTGGGGATTCACCTACCCCGAGTCCAATTTTCAACCAAATTGTCCTCCTTCTCCACCTAGTCCACAATATTTTCAAGATCCATACTCAGATCCACCAGTCCAAAATAGAAAACCATCAATTTTGGAAGGAGTATGCGTGAGTCCAAACAACAATCACAAAATCTGATGGACTCACAATTTCACCACCAATTCCAAGACAATACTTCATCTTTTCATCAAAACAATGAGCCTATCAACTATGAAAAGATGCTTGAAGCCATGACTCAGGCTCAAAACGCTCGTAATCGTGACATAGATATGATGGTCGAATCTCTACGTTCCCACCGTTCTGATGTTACTTACCATTCTGTTAGAGCCGAAGAGTCATGTTGTTTTGAAATCAAGATTCTATTTCAGAACAACCATTTGAACTTGCCCAAACTCCAAATGAAATTGATAGTTTGGCAAGTTATCCCTTACCTGAAATAGAACTTGAAAATGAATATGATCATGAACTAGAACTTAGTGATTCAATTTTACTTCCTGATTCAATAATGACTCCGGTATCTACACCTGATTTCAATCTTTTTCCCGAGTCAACATTAGATCATATGCCAATTCATCGTGAAATTGAATCACCCATCTTTGAGGATCATATTGAACTTGACCAATTATACAATTTGAAAATCCTATTGACAAATTGGCAAGTTCTCATTTTTTTGATATTGAACTCAATGAGATATGTGACCTAGATTCTCAAATCTGTGATCCAGTTCAACTTTCTGAATCAATATTGACTCCTGTTTTGTTACCAAACTTGAGTAATATTTTCGAGTCAGTTTTGATTCTCCCACCTATCATTCATGAACTTGAATCACCAACATTAAGTCACATTCCATTGTTGGAAAATAATTGTGGACTTGAGTTTCAATTTCTTGACTTGGACCCAATTCCTGAACTTATTTCGACTCCTGAACCTTTACTTGACTTAAGTCACTTTCCTGAGTCAGTATTAGTTCCTGTACCTTCTGAGTCCAAGTCAATCATTCTATCTTTTCATACTCCATTCTGGGACGAGGTGGTTAACAAATTTGACTCCGAAATTAGTTATGGAATTTGAAAATTAGATGGGGTTAAATTTTTAATAAAAATTCTTCATGGATTTATCTTTTTAATGGGTTATATTAGTGAAATTTCTGGTGGGTTCCTCCGAGCCCTAAGAAAAGTTGATTGGGCCGCATTTCGTGGACCAATCAGACCACCACCGGAACCACCACCTTAAGGTAACATTTTCCTTCCCTTTCTTCTTTTTCATGCATCTATGCATTAATTCATACATTGAGGACAATGCATGAGATAGGTGTGGGGGAGGGTCTAACATAGCTTAGGTTTTCTTTTTTATTAAAAACTTTTTGAAAATAGAAATAATATTTTGACATATTTTTTGTAAGAAATTAAGTTAATTTTAAGGAATAGGAAAATCTAAATTTGGATTTCTTATACTTGGTCAAAATATGATTATTTGTTTGATTTTTAAGGTTAGGAAGAAAATTTGTCAAAGTAATTTAGTCTTGACCTTTACCTTGATGAAATATGCACACTTCATACACTTACACACTTAGGGTTCAAAAACAAAGATTCTTATGCCTTATAAAAAATAAACAAATCTAATTATTGATTAGCTAGGTGCTTTGGCCTAAGCAAGCCTTAGTATTTATGCGAAAGATAATTAGATAAGTTTGAAAAAAAAAAGATAAACAAATCTAATTATTGATTAGCTAGGTGCTTTGGCCTAAGCAAGCCTTAGTATTTATGCGAAAGATGATTAGATAAGTTTAAGAAAAAAAAATATATAAAATCCTCTGATTAAGCTGGGTATTTGTGCCTAATAAAGCATAAGTATTCACGCCTAAAAGTGGTTCATATAATAAAATCCTTAGTTTTGTGGTCTTGTTTGCTCGAGTCCTTAAGTCCTTGGGGTGTCTTCTTACCCGGTGCCCTAAGACCGTTTGGTTTGGGAGTCATCGATTAAAGGCTTGTTACATTGGCAGATTAGAAAGCCTAATAGAACTAAGGAATAATAACACCAAAAAAAATAGATATATATAAATAAATAAGGCATAAGAGTTAGAGTTAATGAACCCTTTGTAAAAATTTTCACAGTCACAAGGTGCATATGACTTAGGGTAAAGTAATAGACTAGATGAGAAGTACAATTAACTCCTTACCTTGATTGATAACAAATTTTGAATAGAGACTAAGTTTAGAAATGAAAAATTCAGTCTTCCTATAACTTATAGATTGCTTAGATCTTACAATTATATTTCAAATATTTTTCTCTTTCAAAATGCCTTTCAAAAATACTAACTCTTTATTTCTCTTTCTTTATGGATTTTGTGGGTGCAATCCGCTGAAAACCCTCACGAGATAAAACTCGTCCTCTAGGGGAAACCTAGAGGTTTAACGGCTTGTTGCACATGCTCAGTGCAATCACGTGACCTGCGAAAGTGGTCTAATAATCCTTAGTATAGTTTAGTTGTTTTGCTCGAGAACGAGCAAAAGATAGGTATGGGGGTGTGATTGGTCGCTAATGTTGCATATTTAATATCATATGTCCATACTTATTATAGAATAAAAGCCTGCATTGTCCTAATTAATGGTTTAATTTATTTGCAGGCCCAATCTTTAAGGAGTTGAAGAGAAATGAGCCCAAATCCCACCAAAATTCTGAATTAAATCAGAATTAATTCGCACTCAGTAAATCAGGGCAAAATCAAGAGGTTGAAAACCGGTTGAGAAGAATCCTCTCAGAATCGATCGGTTAAAACCAAGAATCCAAGGCCATTTCGTCAGAATCCGGGAATCAAACGAAGACACCAACTCCAGATAAAGTCAGAAGGATAAACCAGTGTGACCCACCAACAGGGTGTGGCCACCTGGCCACACCCTGGCCGCGGAAACGCGGCAAATTCGCGGCATTGTTGGGGAGTTAGGGGGAGCGTTTGCTCCCCCGACCTCCCCGGGATCCTGATGGTTAGGGTTTTTGCCTATAAAAGGCAATTCTTTGTGCTGACAATGGACGACCATGCAGAGATAGGATTTAGCCTAGTTTTCATTTGTAGTTTAGGTTTTTCTTTTCTTTATTATGTAATTGTAATGTGTATGTAAGCTTAGGATTAGATGATGATTCATGTAAGTAAGAGAGAGAGGCATATGTTGAGAGTGACACCGATGTACCCTCCTCCTTTCTTCCATCGTTTCAAGCAATAAAAGGTAATATTTTTGTGTTCTTCTTTACTTTCATTTTCTTTTGTTTTCTTCTTCCTCTTCTACTTTACCTCGTTTGTTTTTGTTGAGTTTACAAGTGAATTCCAAAGCACAAGTATAACGATGTTATGTGAGTTCCAACGATAGTTCATGAAGACGTTCTCCTCCTCAAGACGTATCACTTCATGCTTGTGCGAGACTTGATGATATAATGCGAACGGGGACTGAGCTCGGGATTATGATCTATGCGTTGAACGCCTCCTAAACAAAGGTAGAACGTGCAAAGGTTTTCAGGTAAGTCATCAATCAATCTAGGTAAGTATTTCTTCAACCTTCCTTCTTTTTCTTTTATTTCTTTAGTATAGATCACCACTTCTTCCAACTCTTTCTTTTTGACTCATTTGTATATAGTCACTCTCCGGTTTTCTCCACCTTCTTCATCTCTCATTTTCTTCTAAGTTTAACATAACTTTCTTTTTCCATTTTCATAACTTAAAAACAAAGAAGAACTTTCGTTTTGTTTTCATAAGGATTTCAATAAAGAACGTAAACGCTTCTATCGCAAAACCCTCCTTGTGGATCACGACCCGCATAGCCACTTGCTATAGCGGTAAGAATTGAGCACTTGCACATTTCCCTTTTGAAGTTCTAAAATTCCGTATTTTGTGTGCAGGTTTTACCTCAATCAGTCTTTCAAGTCCAAATATAGACCAGTTCCTAATAACAACCTAAAATGCCCTATTGCCTCAACTTCTATCGACTTTTCATCGCACACAAAGATGTGTCTTTCACCATCACTTAGCCTTCGGTAGCTCAGGCAACCCTGCATAGAAACACTTATATGAGTAGTAGCACCGGATTCTAACCACTAAGTATTTTTAGGTACTGAAGCTAAATTAATCTCAGAACAGATCAAAGTAAAGAACATACCTTTCTTGGCACGCCAAGCATGATATTTTGTACATTCTTCTTTATGTGTCCAGGTTTCTAACAAAAGAAACAGTCTTCACTTTTCTTAAGTTTCTTTTGATTTGGCCCTTAGCAACTTCATCTTTTTTCTGACAAGATGAGTACTTTCAGATTTCTCATTCTTAAGCTTTTCTACTTCTTGCACACAATATGAAATGAGCTCATTCAGAGTTCATTTCTCCTTCTGACAGTTATAACTGACCTTAAATTGACTGCAGTGTGCAGGAAGCGAAATCAATACCAAATGCACCTCAGACAACTCGAGCTTTAGTGCCTTAAGCTTTGAAGCAATATGAGACATCTACATGATGTACTCTCTTATATTTCCCTTTCCCTTATACTTCAAAGAAATCAAGCTAGCAAAAGCGTGCTTGTTTCTGCCTTATCATTCTTTGCAAAACTTTTCTCAATTTCGGCAAGGAAATCTTTAGCAAAAGTTATCTCATCAGACTGCACCTCGAAAGGCTTCCAGAATGCCACGCTTTATGATCATTAGACTCATGCGATTAGAGCGTTCTCACTTCTCAAAGTTCTTCCTATCATCAGAAGAACTCTCAGCTATGAGAGAAGCAGGTTGCTCTATCCTTAGTGCAGGATCTAGATCCATGCAGCCAAGAACGATTAGAACATTCTCTTTTTATTCCTTGAAATTTGTCTCATTGAACATGGGAATACTGTTTGTGTTTGCAGATATAGTAGCAGCAGATATAATAGCTGTACAGAGAATAAATCAAATAAGCATGCATGTTCACATCATAATCAAATAAATGACTTTTAAATTTAAACAGTTATGGAATACATCTCAAGATACCTAGCACAACATTAATATCAAGTATTTGGACAGCAATATAAACTTGTAAGTGGTACTCTCGGTATAGCAATCAAATGTTGACAATAAATCCTGTCAAATAATAAATTTATCTTTAAATCAACTTATTATTCACATAGAAACCTTATAATTATCACACATTTATCACCACAAGTGTATATGCAATTCGGTCAAATATTATCCTCCCTTTGGACCGGTTAATACTCGCATGAATTCACACACACACAAACATTTTAACATTCTCATGAAGCTAATCTACACAAGAGAGGTCACTTTGGTGACATCTTGTTTCAATTAGTTTTTATTAAATGTTAGACAATTTCAATAATTCATTAGATACACCCAAAAAAATCATTTAAAATTTTGAAAAGTCTCAAAATTGCCCAAAAAGGACCCAAAGTTGTGTGCGCGACGCCCTAGGGCGTCGCGCCTACCCTATGGGCGCGGCCTTGCCTGGCCAAAAGGATTTTTTTTTTAACTGAAAAATAGATCTGAATTTTTTTTTATTAAACTGAATTCAGATCTGAGATAGTTTAAATCCATAGATCGGGAAAAAAATTTTACCAAAACCAAAGCAATCATGCAATATGATTCATAAGATTTAAATTGTATATTCCAATCTCATGGAAGTATCAATAAAAATTCCAAATTTTTACATTTAATTCCCAAATTTAGGAATCCTCAATGGAGTGTCTCTGATACCAATTGCAAGAATTTGAATTAAACAATAAAAGGATTCGATTTACAATAATTATCGTTAGGATAAACAATATCAAAGATCATGACTTTATCATAGATCAAACTCTAAAAATATAGATCTAGTCTCAATGAAGATTCAAAAATATGAGAAAATAAAATAGTAAAGGCGGAAGCGTACCTTGATCCATGATTTTAATTCCTTGAATTGTTGGGATGGAGAAGGTCTTCTAAAAGATCCTTATTCCTCTATAGTTTCTCTCTGCTTGAAGGGATCTCAAAGAGAAGAAAATGATGCGTTCTTTGGGGACCATGATCGCTTAAATAATAAGGGAGTTATTCCTTTTTTCAATTTAGCTCTTCATCAAATTAGAAATTACATAACTATCTCTACACATTAAATTCATGACAATTTAATACCCATTATTCAATTATTAATTTTATTAGATCACAATTAACTTGGAGTATACTTTAAGATAGTCATACACATTAAATTCACATATGTGAGCCCACATATGTTGAATTATTTCCTCTAAAGTGATTCTCTATCTTCGGGCTTTCTATTTTAAGAGCAAATCCCAAACTCTCTAAATGTAGAGAGTCAAACTCACTCCCTAAATTATATTTATTATTATTTTAATCTATTACAAATTGCTTTTATATAATACAAAAGTGTTCTTAATCAGATTGACTTTAAAAAATAATAAAATTATCAAAATAACTCAAATATAGAGAACTCCCTAGAAGCATAAATAAAAAGAATAAGGAACTCAAACTAATATTCTCCATAAAATAGACGCCTCCCTTTAAGTTGCTCTAAAATTCTAACGGCAGAAACGAAAAGATAAAAAAACAAAAAAAATATATAAAAGTAGAGGGCATATAAATAAAGAATTTTGTATTCGCTGCATTATTCTTTTGCATCTACTGGTGCTCCTCTCGATTCCAAAAGGAAGAGATTAAAGAATGATCAGTAAATTCAATGTTGCCCTCAAAGCAGAAGGTCAACGCTTGCCTTTTACTCTGCCCATACTTTAAAAGAAAAATGCTACAAGGAAACACTCGTAGCTGAGCGTAATTCGTAAGTCGTAAGTGATAAAGTCTTTTACAATTGTAAATGAGTTACATGTATGTAAGCTTTATGGCGTTTGGTTGGTAATATAAAGTTGTAAGTGAAAAATTGTATTGTGTTTTACGATGTTTGGTTGTCGTAATGTGTAAGTCGTAAGTGAAAAAGTTGACCACAAAATTAACTATTTGGTTATTTAAAAAGTTTTAATATTGCAAATAAATATTAAAAATGTTAAATATTAAAAAAATTAATATTAACATAAAAAAATAATACAAATTTGCATGACCACAAAATTAACTGTAACTGGACTGTAACTGAGTGGTAATTGAGTTGCAAGTGAGTGATAATTAGATTGTGTAAGCCTTTTACGAATTACGGTCCAAACAAACGCCGTAATTGTAATTGGGTTATAAGTCATTTACGATTTACGGACTTTTACGCGAAACAAACGACCCCATAAATCAATCATGTACATATTAATTACAAACTAGTAAATTTATTCTTTATTTTTTATTTTTTTTTGGTTATTTTACAAGTGTTAAACAGATCAAAGCCAACCGCGAATCCCAAACCCGAACCGAAGCAAACCGGCGTCTTAGAAATCCCCCTACCAGCACTGATCGGTTTCCCAAGTTCGCCGCCGACAAAACCCGCCCGAAAACGGCGAGACGGGCCGGGCCTGGCCCGGCGCCTGCGCCCGCTGCTGCCGGGCCGACCCCAAAACGGCCCGATCGTAGTCCGCCCGCTTGCCCGGATCCGATAGCGTAGAATACGCCGTATGTATCCGCATGAACTCGTCGGCCGACGCCCCCACGTCCGGGTGGCACGTGCGGGCAAGGCGCCTGTACGCGGCCTTGATCTCCTGGCTCGTTGCCGTCAGCGACACCCCGAGCGCGTCGTAAAGCGAGGCGGCACGTGACTGGGAGGGTGACGAGGGTCTCTCCGACGATGGGGTGTACACGGCGGTGATACCCGTGCTTGTACCGCGATTGGAGCGGTGGAGATCGGCGATTGGAGCGCCGAGGAATTGGACAGATCGGGGCGCGGTGAACATGAGATCTTCTTAAAATTGCGGGGCGAGAGATTGAGATCGAGTCCACGTTGCGGGGGCTGCCTGCTTCTTATAGAGGGCAAATGGAGTGGGTCCAACCTCAAGAATTTCTATGAACGGTATTTTTTGGTCCGGTCCTCGCACCCACACACCAGAGTGGGACCCAGAGGTTCTAGAAAGGGGAGTGGGGTGTGAAAGAGTGGGTGACAAGAAAGAGAATTAGTTTTCTAGTTTTTGGTCTCATCTTTTTATCTCATTGTCCCACGGCTTGGGCTGAGTCGGCAGTGGGACCGGAAATCTCGGTATTGACATTATTTGTGGTTTATGTTGTTTTAATTTTTTTTTAATTTTTTTTTTTTTTGGGGGAATTAATGTGGAGAGGATAAGGGGGTGGGTGAAGATATATATGTATTTTTTTAATGTGAAAAGTTTGCGTAACTTTTGTAGGGTGCAATTTGAGAACTGATGGGGATGGGGATAAACATGTATCATTGATGACGGTGAAAATGATTTAAGAGGGGATAAGAGAGAGAGAGATGGGCAGGTTGACAAGTAGGTCATACCTGATCAAAGTTTATAATCAAATAATATGTGGAAATTTTTGACGCAAAAAGTGAGTTAGAAGAAGGATAAGCTTAGAGAGATGTAGCGAAAAATGTAATCAAAAGACGGTCTAATGATTTATATCTGGCCTCGATGTGAGCCTCCCAACGGATAGAAAAGTAACTGCTAGGTCAAGTATTCACTAAGGGTCTGTTTGTTTGCCTCAAAAATAGACGAAAACGGTACTTTTAACTATTATTCACTGAGTCCCACATGTTTTCCCTCAACTAAATGATGTTTGTTTGCTAGGAAAGCAAAACAAAAGAAATGGGCTGCCACGTCAGCTTTTAGCTGCTCAGTTTTCTGCACAAAAGGTAGAGAAAACTACTAGATTTCTGACTGCTCAGACTAAAAAATAATTTTGTTGCCTCTCATTCCCTTAGGGTTACTCTTCTCTCCCGCCGCCTCAACTACCCGTACTCTCACTCCCATTGCCTGTCATCCTCTCTTGCTCCCTCCCGCCGCTACTCTCCCTCCCTCCGTCGCCAGCCTTTCCCCTCCCTCTCTGAAACCCTCGATCTCTCTCCCTTAGGGTTAGTCGCTCTCTCCTGCCACCTCAACCTTCCTCTCTCTCACCCATCGTCTGCCATTCCCTCTCGGTCTCTCCCGTCACTGATCTCCCTCCTCTCGCCTCGAGCCCTTCCCCTCCCTCTCTGACACCTCCGATCTGGAGCTCTCCCACGGCCTCAACTTCCCTCTCCTCTCATCTCAGTCTCTTCCGCCGCTGATCTCCATGTTCTCGCCGCAAGGTCGTCCCTCTCCCTCTCTCACACCCTCGATCTGTCTTAGTCATCTTAACTTCCCTCTCTCTTTCTGTAACATCAGAATTGGTAAACTCTGAGCTAAAATATTTTCATTGGATTAAAAATATTTTTCTGTGAATTCTTATGATTATTAAGCTATTTGTTCCTGTATTAAATAATTCTCAGTAATTATTTAGTGAAAATTCGAAATGGATTTAAATTTTTATAAATCATACCGGATTAATTGATATTAGGAAACATTGATATTTATGTATGTTTGTACGTCGATATAAGTGTGTGTGACACTTGAATATTATGAATCAGGTTCATTCTGTATATTTCTAAATTGTTGGATTATACTGATAAGGAGATCGATAATCAGTATATTACCGGATATTCTTTTGATATTATTTATATAATATTTATGAATAGCGGAATACATAAAAATATATGAAAATACTCGGATGTATATACTGCATGAAATACTCGTATAAATACTGGGTATTGATATTTAATCCTAAATTTGATTTTTATTAATAATTTGGAGAGATGAAGAAAAAGAAAAAGAATAAAATATAAGATAATAAATAAATTGATTGATGGAGTATGAGAAGTATGGGGTGAGGGGAGTAGGTGGGAGTATGTGGGGGAAAAAAGAGATAAAACTCTCCCTCACTCTCGTCTCTCTCTCTCTCTCTCTCTCTCTCTCTCTCTCTCTCTCTCTCTCTCTCTCTCTCTCTCTCTCTCTCTCTCTCTCTCTCTCTCTCGGGTTTGACCGGCGCCAGGCCGGAGCGGCGCCGGAGGCCGGCGTGGGGGGGGGGGCGGCAGGCCCCCACCCCTCCCTTTTTTCTCCCATATCTCCCTATCTCTATTTGGGGCCCGCCGGCGGCGACGCCGGAGCGCGGCCGGTGGCGTGCGAGGCGGGCGCGGCGGCCACGCCGCGAGGAGCAGCTGCTCCTGCTGCGTTATGGGGAAGGAAACCCATAACGGGTTTGGGTTTTTAGTTCAACCCAAACCTGACCCGTATGTATCCAACCCGTTTCATTTTATAAGGTAAAATTTCATTTAGCCCCTGTGAGATTAAATAAATTATTTTGAGGCCTTGAAAAATTACAAATCCCTCTGAATATTTTCAGTTATTACGTATCTAACCTTTTATATTGGTATTTGGTTTTCGAATGATATCTTGGCCATCCGAAGTCAGATTCGGACGATTCATGAGCCGTTGTGATCCGAAACGAGCTACACATCCCCTATATCCGTATGTGGTATTGGGCATTTAAGAATTTATCGAATGCCGATGAGTAGAAGTCCTAACTCAAGTATTTATTTTTTCCAATTTTCAGAAATCATTATTATTAAGAAACCATTGATAATATTGATCCAATGGAATAAGATATTAGTATTAAAAAGATAATTGTGACAATTATTGTAAAAGTGAATTAGTGTTATGGAACCGAAATCTAATAGGATATCCCGAATAATGAATTGCGGGCGTGTTATACATATATGTACTTGAACATAGTACGGGTATGATACCAAATTGAGAATTGCTATTTAAAGTTCTTCGTATAATATCACCATTAAGAGCATGTAAGTGTATTAATATGGTTGAACATAGACAAATGCCACATAAGTTATGTGTTTTGAAATTTTGAGTATCGTGTATATGTTGTGAGTATTTACTAGAATTAAGAACCTAATAATTAAGTACTGGGTCTCTATGTCTGATAGAGATGGTTAAGTATAAATTTTCAGTTCATACCATCTAGCTGTTTGTGATGAATATTGAGACACATCAACTATAATTGGATAATTTTAAAATAAGTTATACTGATGCTGGTATAAGTGAAAATCTGAAGTTGATATTAGAATTGAAATAAGCAAATGAAATTGGGATTTTATCTTCAAGCATCTTGTCATAACTGTGATATAGAAAACTCTGTTAAATGAGATACACATAATTGATGTAGTATGATAGAAATAGCGTACTGATTAAACTATTGAAGGTTTTGTTAATATTGATAACTCAGATGGGATCGTGACATTTCGGTTAATTAGCAACTGTGAACGTGAACTGATAATGATGGAACTGATCAAAGTAATTAATAATGAACTGAATTAGAGCAACTGAGTTCCGAGTGCCACTGGACATACTTGATAAATAAATTGAATATCAAAAGCTTATTGTTAAGCTAAGTACACGGGATACTCAAATATTATGTAGTATATTGAGTATTGATCTTGCGAATATTGTTTTCGTATTTGTTGTGTTTCATGATATATATATATATACTCATAACGTGATTTTGTGTATCAACTTGCACACTTGAGGCATCAAAGGTCAGCTGATGGCCTACATATTTATATATATCGATTAAGCTGTTGATCGGTAGCAACTGAAAGCAATTTGATGAATAAATAACTAAGATTCATCGAACCTGATGAGAGGTGGACCTTTGAACCAGAACTCTTAAGTAGATATTGTACTTTTAAGCGATTAATGATTATTAATGAAAAACTACTGAATAAGATCAAGTGTGATGATTATAAGATAATGGGTGACCGATGATGGTGTATGAGTATCAAGTGAGTAATTAAACTTATGAACACCAGTTAGAGTCAATATTGAGTAAATCTGACAACTTAATATTAAGTATATCGATTATGATGGATAATTCGATATCAACAAAACAAATACCGATAATATTGAACTAGTATTTTATTATGCCTACTCTATACACCGGAGACTTTCGGGTATCCTTGAAATTAATTTATCAGAGCATAAGAATCCTCTATTAGACTTAAAAGTCACATCTTTATAGTGACACCGATTATTTCTAATCGGTAAGAGTTAGATGATTACCTTAAAAATTGAAAGTTTGTGATACAGACGAAAGATTGAGCGTCGTGTCAATGGGATTAGTAATCCAGTATTGATAAGTGATATGTGTATATGTATGCATGTATATATGTGTGTGATTTGATTCATATGCGAACACAGAGGATGATTTGACTAATAATTGACTATGTGGTTTGAAACTAGAAGATAGAAGTAAGTAACAACAAAACATGCTGCATAGAAGTCAGTAGCGTTAACATTGGTATTGGTAGAACCTGAGGTAAATTTGGGCTGTACCAAACAAAAGTATTAAAATCAGTCCTTGATTGAAATAAAGGATAATTATAATATCAAAAGTGTAATAATCATTATAACAAAATTGTCGTGTAACTATCACTTGTATCAGAAGTGATGAGAAAATTCTGAATTAAATCAAGTTGTAACCAATAGGCAGTCTGCCTGAGGATAAAAGAGGCAATTGATGATGAATCTCAGATGTTAAGTAAATAATAAAAGGTGAATAAGTATTATGATTAGAAAAAACTAATACAGGTACTACGAATCAGAACTTGACCGATACGATATTGGGGATTATTAAGTAGAATGCATTATGTGTGTGTTTGGTACCTCTTAAATATGATAAGAATTCCTCGCAACTAACAAATTAAGAAATAAAATCGCATGAACTTGACTGTGTGACATATCGATATGTATGTGAATGCCTTGTGATAAGAAATGTGCATAAGTATGTATATGATGTCATGTATTGTATTAGAAGAAGAGACCGGGTTTAATCGGAGGTGATCGAAGGAGGGTATTGCTGTTATTTATTGTATTGGAGGTAGGGACCGGGTTTAACGGAGGTGACCGAAGGGGAGTATTGTTGTTATTTATTGTTTCGGAGGAAGGGACCGGGTTGAACCGAAGGTGATCGAAGGGGAGTATTGATATTATTTTATTAAAGTATGCTTGAATGTATGTTTATGATATCCGGTATATGAATATGATTGTTTATGATATCCGAATTATGGATGTTAATAGGTATGGCACTTACTATATGCATATGATTGTTTATGATATCCGGTATATGAATATGATTGTTTATGATATCAGAATTATGGATGTCAATAGGTATGGCACCTAGTATATGCATATGATTGTTTATGATATCTGGTATATGGATATGATTGTTTATGATATCCGAATTATGAATGTCAATAGATATGACACCTAGTATATGCATATGATTGTTTATGACATCCGGTATATGGATATGATTGTTTTTGATATCCGAATTATGGATGTCAATAGGTATGGCACCTAGTATATGCATATGATTGTTTATGATATCTGGTATATGGATATGAATGTTTATGATATCCGAATTATGGATGTCAATAGGTATGGCACCTAGTATATGCTTATGATTGTGTATGATATCTAGTATATGAATATGATTGTTTATGATATCCGAATTATGGATGTTAATAGGTATGGCACCTAGTATATGCATATGATTATTTATGATATCCGGTATATGGATATGATTGGTTATGATATCCTAATTAAGAATGTTAATATGTATGACATCTAGTGTATGCATATAGTTGTCTATAACATCGGGTAAATAGATTGTTGTGACATCTAGTATGTGGATGTGAGTGTCTCGTATTTTTTCATGAATAACGCACAATTATAATTTAATACTATCATGAGTAGTATGTGATGTCATATGTATATTAGGGTAGGTGCAATATTGAACTGTAACTAATCTAGTGAGTAAGATTAGGCTCTCCAAGAGTTGTGTTGCGATCATGACTTTATATGAAATACGAACATGTTACAAACTGAAAACAGGAGAGGTGATTAATAGAGACTAACGAGTAGGTCAAGTATTGCAAGATCATTGATATTGTATGTTAATGAAATATTGGTCACGCTTACTCAGAAGAATACAAAAAGAAAGCATCAGATAATAGAAAGAATTTATGATTCATAAGCTGCAGTATCAACTATAAGTAGAAAGTATTGAAACTGATTTTGACATTACTCAACTGCATAATACTTGAAGTATAATGGTAGTATAATACAAACTCTATTTTGACTGATTTCACTCAATAGCTGTTGAGCTCACCCCTCTACAAATTGATGTTTTCAGGTCCCAGCAAGGCGAAGGTCTGGCTTAGAGTTGAAAGGATGTCCTTCTGAGACATTGCATGTATTTTATAGTAGAATGTGTTTCCCTTTTTGTAAACTCTGATCTTATTAGTAATTGTGAGTTAGTGCTAGTGGCAGTAGATAGTGTTACATTTTGATAAATGAGAATTAAATATGACGATGTGCAGTCTGTATATTGAGTTGAACTGATAAATGGTTTAAGTTAGAATATATATATATCAAGGGAAGAAATTCTTATGTATATGTTATTTGATTTATTTGAGATGAATTATATGATGAAATTTTAAAATTTATAAGTAGGTTGATGTTAGCCGAAATGTAAATTATTTTATTGAGATGGAGTCTATATTTCAGAGGAGATGCTGCCGAAATTTCTTTTGTTTATTCTGATTAACGAGCGATAAGGTTGATGATTATGGATTTTGAGGTAATTAAACCTGGGACCGTTACACTTTCCCACTGCTGATCTCTCCTCTCCCGCCGCTTACCCTCCATTTCGCTCTCTCCCTGAGATCCATATATTGCCATCATGAGACCGTGGCTCTTAATCTCTACACCCCCGATCTCGCCACCGTGCTATCTGTCTTTGCTGCGATTTTCCTCCTCGTTGTGGTCTCATCGACGATGCAGAGTCTCCCCTCCCAATCCTCTCTTTCCGGGGGCGACGGTGCAAAGATTCCCCCTTCCTAATCCCCTCTCCCAGCGACAGCACAGATTCTCCCCCTTTCAACCTCGGGAAGGGGGGAGTGCCCCGAAATCAGAGGCTCCGACCTCTTAACTATTATTTCACTACCACTTTGCCTTGTCGTCGTGCTATCATCGTCGTCGCCATGAGTCTCCCCACCTCTCCTGCTTGGCACTCTAATTATAAGGTAAAATGTGGGCTCAGATTATGGGCTTCAGTCCTAGCAGGGAGCCAAAGTGGACTTGTTAGGTGGTCATTGCTGGGGATGTCGCCAATGAGTGGGCAATTTATGGAATTTGTGCATGTTCAATAAGTGGGGCTTTCAATGTGGTAGGCTGTGAAATTCTGAGCCTTCTTTATAGTTTAATTTTTGTGCATTTGGATTGGAAAATGCTGATGAATATCACGAATATGTCTCTTCCTTTACGCTAATTGTCGCCTCCACTGGTTACAGATAAGCAGTTTTCCTTTATTGTCCTTATTCTTGTTTGTTTGCCGAGAACATGAGTTGAAATGAGTGTGGTTCAGCTTTGTTTTCATCATTACCTATCTTATGTTGTTGTTCTTATTGCAGTGACAATTCGCTTGTTGGGTGGCTATAGTGATTCTGGGCAAATGTGGTATAATTTTCTAACTGTATACTTTGTTAATTAAGTTTATGGATTCATTAGAATTGTTAGGAGTTGGTGGTAACTGTTTGTTGGCTAATAAAAATGTGTTGCATTGATGAAATTTGTGGGGCGTGAAATTGATTTTAGTTGATGAACTTGTGTGTTTGATGATGAAAATGGTTACTTAAATTGATTCTAATTGATTAAATAGTTTTGTGTAATGCATAGACTTTGACATGCGGCAGGAGAGACCAAGTAACCTTAACGGGAGAGTAAGGGAGAGAAATTATTTTTAAGTGCTTATTTGTCAGAATTTAGGGTGTATTCTCTCCCCTACAAAAGAAACTGACATCCTAATTTTTGATAGGAGACATGTTGTAATATATGAACACGGGATATGGGGTTTAATGCCTTTCAAAAACTTTTGCATTGCCCATGTTTGGTACCACTGACACTGTCCTGTTTGACTGAGGCGATGATGAAAGCCCAGTACAGAATATAGCAATCAGCAATTGTAAACTGTTAAAATAGCTACATATGATTGGAATATAAGCTCTGAGCTTCTAAGATTAAAGTTTAAACTGTGATAAAAGCCCCATAATGATTGAGTTAGCAACTAACAAAAATTTAGTGCTTTGAATGGCTGATAATGACAGTTAAAGACAGTTTTGAGTCTAAAATTCAAGATTTTTTCATTCCAATCATTTGTGCATTCATAATTTATTTGATGAGTACAATGAGGAGTAAGTAAGAGAAATTGAAGGAAAAAAACATGATTACAATCTGTTTTTTCAGTCTATCTAAGTTTTTTGAAAATTCTCTTTGCTTTATATACAAATTTTCAATCAGTTTCTTAATTTCATCATCATCTTGATGAATGTTCTGCTCATTGTATGTAACTTCTACCTGTTAGTTTTCTTCACTGGACCATAGAAAATAATTGCACTCTCTATTAGGATATCTTGCACATTCCCAAATAATTTTACCTTTATTTTTCTTAAACTTGCACTTTTCTAGTGGTATTGTAAGCCTATAGTTGCAAGTTTTTGTGGTGGTTGTGATGCCCATACTTAGCTGTCAATGACGCCAAATTAATGAAATTTGCTCCTGAAATTTGATAAAATTTACTCTCTTCTAGAACTTTTCTCTTGGCAAGAGAGAGAAATTATTTTTCTGACCTGAATTCTGACACCACTTTTTTTCCTTTGTTTTACAACATCCAAACAACCCTTATAATGATTTGTTTGGGTGCCGTCTTGCCTGTTGGGCTCTCTTCTGACCGTTGTTGGGTTTGAAATAGAGTTTATTTGCTTGGTTTTGAAATTTTGTCTTACTGGAGGTAAGTTCACCTCTCCATTTTGAGCGGAAACCATATCTTGATTGAGGGATATTATATATTTGCTTGTGAGGCCCATGTTGATTTTTCTTAATTGCGTTTTCTTGTCAACCAAAAAAGAGTGATGATGAAAACAAACTGAACCCTCCTCTTTGAAAAACACCTAGAGGAGGGGTGAATAGGTGTTAATGCTAATCTAATGATCTTTTTAAACAAGTATGTATGTATGATGCAACCGGTCACTCAAAACAAGAAATTGAAGCCGAATTCCTCGTGAAGGGCTCTAGAACTTCTCCTCTTTGATTCCTCTAGATTATGAGTTGAGGCGCGTAATTGCTTTCTTATTGAGATGAGTAAAGACCGAAAAATGCAAGTAAATGAAATGGGTGCAATAATGAAGTGCAAGCAAGAGGTATCACAAGATAGAAATGTAAAGTAATGAAAAAGCAATAAGGAAACTAATCGCAAACACAAGGAATTTGTTTCGAGGTTCGAGCCACTGCTCTACGTCCCCGCCTCCACCACCGTGAAGGATTTTCACTAAATCCGCAAAGGAAATTTTCACACCGGAACCTTTACACCCAAGGGGATTACAATTGGTCTACACAAGACCGGAGTACCCAACTCCAACCAATTCAACCTCTACACAAGAGGGATCTCAACACAAGGAAATACAAGTAGCTAGGTGTAGGCTGTCTAAAAATCATTAAAGACAAGTCGTCAAAAGTAGAGTCCCAAACTCCAGACGCAGGGCTAATTATAGCCATCAAAGCCGCGCCAGGACGCGAGGATCAAAATCCGCGTCTCAACAACACTGCAGCACGAGGGTCAAAACCCGCGTCTCAGCCAGCACTGTAGCATCAAGACGCGAGGGTCGAAACCCACGTCTCAGCCCCACTGCAGCACCAAGACGCGAGGGTCGAAACCCGCGTCTCAGCGGCACTGCAGCACCAAGGCGCGAGGGTCGAAACCCGCGTCTCAGTTATAACTGCCCTTGTTATGGGGTCAATCACTGCCCACATAATAAGGAAGTTAACCCCCATTATGGAGTATTTTTAGGGGGCACGTTCGCCCCTGAAACCTCTATAAATAGTCCCGTTGCTATGGAGGGTCGGTCGGTCAATTAGATCAGAGAATTCGGGGAGAAGAACTTGACTTAAGAGCTTCCACAGAGAAGGAAAGAGAGTTCAACTCTTCAAGTAACTTGCTGCGTACAAGTTAATCTTTGTCTATAATCTCTTTGAGATTTCTGGTCGACAGAGCTGTGTTACTCCGTCCGCCAACCGAAGAGAAGATCCCCAAAAGTTCCTGAAGTTCACCCGGTCAACGGAAAACAAGATTCACTTTCCACCGCCACCTGAAGAACCCAGCATTAAACAAAGGGAAGATTCAAGACTCAATATCCTCCCTCCCTTGTAATCGGAGTATAAGTCCGTTGTAATCTTTCAATTGATTCAAGGAAATTTTACGCGAATTTTCTCCCACCAAACAAGAGATGGCGACTCCGCTGGGGACTACCTTCTCCACTGACGAGCAAGTGGTGGCGCAAGGTGACGTCATTTACATGGGGAAAACGGTCGAATCACTTGTCGTGGAATTCGACCAAGCAAAGTATGAAGAGTTCCTTTCTTCCGGCTCCAAGAGCCCAAAGGCCCGTGCCTACCGCAGGGTCTCTACGGGGAAATGCCCCGAAGTCCGCCCTGAGATTCTCTCAGACGCGGCAGCTCCGAAGGATGTTGTGGTCAATCGCGCCAGGCGTAGCACCCGCGCCAACGTCTCTCAGGAGACCCGCGTGGTCAACCTTTCTGGTGTTCAGCCAGTCCATCCTCTTCCTCAGCACCAGGTCGTCGGGGGTTCCCTTCCACCCCCACGACGGAACCGGAATGCTGAACGGCGGCAGAGAAGGCGTGCGCGTCAACTACAAGTTGAAACGGCCAATAGTCCAACGGAGGTAGGATGCGAGGCTCAGACCAGCGTACCACACCCGACATGTGAAGCCTGCGTTTGGCAGCCCAAACGTGAGGTTCACCAGATTGGCTCTTCTGAAGCCCCACTCCCCAAACGCCAACGCGAAGCTCGCCAAGCGCAAGAGGCACGCGCCTCAAGGCACGTGGCCCAGCAGCCCTGTATTTCTCAAGCGTCTCTACCCAGACGCAATAATCAGCAGCGCGAGAACTGTGTCTCTTATCAGCAGAGACGCCAAGTTCACACTCCAAAGCCGCGACGCAAGAGCTGTGTTCATCCGCCCCGCGTCTCTGAACCCTGCGTCGCAGCCATACAGAGCAAGGATGCCTCCCACCCTCGATATTGCGAGGCTAATCTCTTTGATCCTCCTCCCACGGATCTAAGGGATTATTTGACAAAGAAGAGAAGTGCTAATCGAATCACTTCGTTGTGTTGCTGCGAACGGCTTATCACAATGCTCTCTGAGTGCCGTTGCACTTCAGGTGCAAACCAGCAGCCTCTAGCTAGACAGCTGACCCTGATTCCCCGATCAGCCAAAAGAAATCGTTCCCACAGGAGAAGGATTTTCTCTGACACCGAATATCCTGAGCTCACTGTAAACATGGCAAGCAGGAGTAGGGGAAAGCAACCTGCGGTCAGCTCCGATGAGTCTGACACTGAACCGGAAGGAGTTTACCGAAATACTCGCACCCGGACCGGGGCAATCCCCCCGATTGACTACAATGCTCTAGCCCGGGGCATTGAGGTGAATGACTCGCATTCTGCTATTGTAGAGTCACAGGCTTCAAACTCTTCTATAGAGAAAGAGGCCTTTATATACATGACCAGCACTCTTGAGGAGACCGCTAGGCGCTTGGAGCAGCAAGCCCAGGTCCAGAGGGAACAATTCGAGATGATTCGTGCTCAACAAGAATCTATCGATTCCCTCAAGCAGATGTTGGCACAGTTGCTTGAAGACAAGAGGAAGTCAACCGACAAAGCCTCCTTTAAAAAGTCTAAGGGCAAATGAAAAGAGGGAGAAAGCTCATCTTCTATACATATCGAAGAGAAAGAGCGGCCTACTTCTGGTTCGTCCAAATCCTCGTCGCAAGGAAAAGATGACCGAGACCAGGAAAAGGTTCATTCTAGAAGAATGAATCAATTGGAGCAACGTCTGGAGGCCCTTACCAACCGAAAAGGCTTGCAAGAAGCAGGGGTGGTCCGACCATATCCAACCGAGTGAGACCTGGTTCCATACCCTCCCAAGTTCAAGGCTCCAACCCTCCAAGCATTTGATGGGAAAGGTTCACCGAACCAACATATCTACTACTTTAAATCTCAAACAGGGAATGTGATAGATAACGATGCCATCCTGGCACGTTTGTTCATCGGCACCTTAAAAGGGCTCGCCTTTGAATGGTTCATGAAACTCCCAGAAGGCTCCATTAAGAATTGGGGCGATTTGGAGAAGCTCTTCTTAACGCGCTTCTTTGAAGATGACTCGGAGGTCACCATGCCTACTCTTTTGGCCACCAAACAGCGAAAGGGGGAGTCCGTCAAATCTTTCGTGGAAAGATTTCGGAATGTGGCACTCCGATGTCCAAGCGGTATGACCCAGGTCACCCTGGTGGAAACATGCCGCCACAATCTACAAACTTCGCTCCTCGCCCAAATAGGAGTTGCCGAAAGCCGCACCTGGAAACAATTAATCCAACAAGGTGAACAGGCTGAATAAATTGTCGCCCGAGTTAGGGTAGAAGAAAACAAAGCCAGACCTGAGAGGTCAACAAGGCGTGCGCCAGACACATCCCTCCAAGCGAAAAGGAAGGATAACTTGGCGACAGAGACCAAATCTCCCATCAAACCTCAACCGGTCAAGGGAAGGGGCTCTTCAAGCCAACCACGCGCCAGCAAGCAGTATTCCTTCAAGGACGAACATGTCGACTCGCTCTTCAAGTTACTCAACAAGAGCAACAGACTGAAGCTTTCTGAAGCTAGGCGCCTTGAAGAAGTCAGTAAAACCGATAGTCCCAACTACTGCTTGTATCACAGGATGCTGGGACACCCCACCAAGAGCTGTCACGTCTTCAAGGACATCCTTCAGGCTCTGATTGACACGGAGGTATTAAAACTCCGTCCAGAGCAGAAGAAGGTGACGGCCAATATGACGTCATTTCTCTAGTTTGGAAGACAACCTCCAACACCCTCTGGAGTAGTCCCTGTCCCAAGAGGAGAGCTGAGAATGGTCAACACAGACCCTCACCAACAGCAAGAGAAGGGCCTGGTACCTGTTTTCACACCTCGGGGAGAAGCCATGTGGGTTCATCCCGACCTTGTGGATGGCCAGCAATGGACCACTGTAACCAGCAGGAAGTCCAGAGGCAAAGCTAAATCTTCATCCTGTAATGTGGTATGTGCCTCTTCTCGGGAAGCGGAGACTGATGTTCCCTCGCTGACTGATTCAGAAGAGGAAACGTTAGCTCTGGCCACAGAACCCAACCAACTTGTGGCGGAAAACCCGTTCGGGTCAGTCATATTTGAAAAAGTATGACAAATTGGTGGCAACTCCTCCAAAACCCGCTATGGAATCAGCGAAGCCCTCCACAAAGCAGCCCGTGGAGAGACAAAAAAAGCTTCGGTTTTTCAAAGTTCTCTCGAAAGACATCGCGGAAGGATCCACAACACCTTACCGCTTTGATGTCCTGGCTCAACTGGCCAATATCCCAACTCGAATTACTCTTTATGAGCTCCTCAGGCTATCAAAGTCAACCAGAGAAGCTCTGCAAGAGGCCCTAACTAATGCTGAGGTTTTCATGACCCAGGTACCAATTGGACCACAGGAGGCCCTAGCAAATGCAAACTTTTATAGGTTTTTTTTTATTTAAAAAGAAAACAGTTAACAGGTCCCCGCATTTCATTAAAAAGGTTTTAATAAAAATATCCTTACAAAGAAATTCCTCCTAAAAAGAAACCTAAAAAGAAACATGCGCACGCAGTTGCTGGAGGACCAACCATGATACAAAATACATGTGAAACCAAGATAAGACCTGAAATCCAAAAATCATGAATTCGAGGGAGTCAGCGATCAAATGATGTCTGAGTCATCGTCATCACCGTCTCTCCCCTCTCTGTCTCCTCTGAATGACTGTCAGAGACCTCCTTCATATGTGCCTGCTCCAAAACTCGTCTTGTCATCTCCCTGAAAGTACCAGAGATGAGATTCAACCAATAAGAAATGAAAGACAAGTAAACATGAAAAGTTTGGTCGGGTGATCTGACCGTTTGATTAAAGATTCTATTGTTACGCTCGCACCAAATCTCCCACGAGATGGCTGCTAGTTCTATTTATTAATGCTTAAAAATTAATAGAAACACTAATAAAAGAGTAGAGACATCTTTTTGAATGCAAGTAGCTTTCATTTTAAGAGTAATAGCGGTATCTTAGCTCACGCTATGACTGTGTCTCAAGTTTTAAAAGAAACCTTACCTATAGATTTTTACAAATGGGAACTATTATTAACATTAAGTATAGAGTTCTCTAAATTGAAATTATTCTTTTATTTTGCATTGTAAATTGACAATCTAACTAATCGAAACTGTCCTTTTAGTTTGCATTGTGATTTGAGTCTGTAAATGTAAAGAAGGCAAATCCAGCAACTTCCATACATAACTTCTTACAACTGCAATTTATAGTTTATGCTATAATTTTGTTGTTTTATTTGATAACATTAAGAATTTCAACAAACTATAAGTATTACTTTTTTGTCTTTGTATTTATTTATTCTTACATTTCTGTCAGCGAGGAATGTGTAGCTCTTGGTGGTTACATTTTGAGGATTCAGAGTGTTATCACAAGAGTTTGAGTCTTTTTATATCTAATTTTGAAAATTTTAAGTAAAGTTCCTACCTGAGAAGTGGCCAGTAGGCTGCACCACTGGGCACTTTATATGTTCATGTAGAGTTGCTGAATCCTAAATACAATTATTTCTTTTTGAAAGTTCTAATTTGTTGGGACAGCTTTTTCTACGATCAACACAAGTAATTTTATATTTTTTTTTCCAATCATATTCGAATAGATGCTACACTGTTTGTAAAGTTAGCAAATTAACTTCTCTAGTCTCATTTTAGTTTTTTTAATTAATAATCAAGTTGTTTGGTACTTTCTCATTTGATTGATCAAGTTGAAAGACCAAGGGCCTGTTTGGTTGCAAAAAAAAAAAAAGATTGAAAATCTGATCAAGACGGGTCTTGCGTGCGATTTTCACAAAGTTTATTTGGTTGTGTCAAAAAACAAAACCAAAAAATGAGAAACGGACCCGTAAACAGTGCAAAAATCAGAGCTCTCTCTTCCTGATTAGTTTCCTTCTCACGGGCGATGAAATGGCTTGGAAAGCTCTACACTGTGCCCCTATGCGTGCAGCTTTCGTTAGGAAAGCTGGGCGCGAATGTTGCAATTCTGAATATTTTTCACCACGCACAATTACAAGGAAAGTTTAAGGTTGCAAAAGTAGAATAAAAAGAAAACCAACCAGATGACTATTTTCTTTTTTTTCCTGGTAATGAAATGGTGTGTGGTAAAGCAATCAAATGAGGCACTCATATTTGCATGCACAATGTCCGCGGAAAACGATGATTTGTACATGTAGTGATGAAGTCTTATAACCACAGACCCTACAGGACTAAAGCTATAGAGAATTTAAAGACCTAAAATTTCAAGAACAGTAAACAAAAATTTAACAGATTATGAGCAGAAGAGTTTAAAATACCTGGTCCATTGTTTCAGCACTGCATGTGCAAGGGGAAATGGAACAAGATATATAACGGGTATTTGAAGATCTGATCCCATTCCTCCACCCACAAGTTACACCTGCAAAAAAGAAAACTGCGATAAGTTCCTATAGCAACAAAATTGCATTCTAATTAACAAAAAAATGAACACAAAACATATAAAATGCTTCAAAATAGAAGACATACACAATCCAAATAACGCACAGGATTGTCCTCTGTTCATCATGAAAGCAAAGGTTACACACAGAAAACAGAGAGCTTTTCCTTGCATAAGCAGAATATCCATACAGGTTGAAGAACACTTCATTTTCATTTACCATGACAAAAAATTCTTGCGATAAGCAAATTTCCTAGTAGCCTCACAAGATTACACTCATGCAATCATAATATATTCCTCAATGTGTAGGTCTGTGTGTGCGCATGTGTAAACATCATAAACGAGATTCCATATGCACCAATATCATTTAGAGAAATGTGTTTCCAAGCAATTAAATCATTCTGACTGAACAATAACGGTAAATCATTAAGCATAACGTGTTACACAAGCCCACACATTGCATGCGCGCGCCACTTGCACAGGTGGGACGCGCACAGAAGCAAAGACTGAGTTGGTGAAGGGAGAAGAGTTAACAAGAACTTTTTGTTTTTTTTCTTTTATTATTAATAACTTTTATTACAGTCAGGACATTTTGTAATTTATATATATACAATACTAAAAAGGCTATGTTCTGTAAACTCAAGTGTAATTGTCAGTTTCAACCTCAAATTATTGGAGGACCAAAGTGCCACTATCCCCAGTGAGAATGGGTTCAAGGCCTATCAACGAACCTGCAAAGCGTAAGCAAACAGTATAACCGGGATCCATATCACGTCAACAGCATGGCATAAGCGATGACAAACTGACAGCAAGAGGTAGGCATATGGGAAGAAATAGAGCAAGCTTGCACAAATGTTGGAATTAGACGCAATGGCACAACACATCTACGAAATCATACAGAACATAAACAATACTTTGATTTGTCTATCGACCAATCTAGCCATATATTGAAGGCCAATTTTTCTGACATTTCCAGTTCGGTAAATATTTCAGACATTATTGAAGGCTATTTTTTTTTTATGACTTCAGGACCAATCTAACCATATATTGAAGGCCAATTTTTCTGACATTTCCAGTTCAGTAAATATTTCAGACATTATTGAAGGCTTTTTTTTTTCCTGACATTCCAGTTCAGTAAATATTTCAGGCATTAAAATTGGATTAGAGTGTATGTGTGGTGGGTGGTTTTTTTTTTTTTTTTTTTTTTTTTTTTGGTTTTTTTTTTTTTTTGTGTGGGGGGGGGGGGGGGGGGGGGGGGGGGGGACACGCGTTTGTCTGTGCGTTGGCGCGTGTGCGCCGACATATATATACATACATACAAATATAGCCACGCACATGCGTGCAAAGAAACAACCAGAGAGATGGGTACAGTTACTTTTGGATAGCATCCAAAATATGCGCACGCACACAGAAAGAGAGCCACAAAGAATTGGGCAGGAGAGAGTTTAATTCTCATCTAGTGCAGGAGAGAGTTCATTTTACTGGAAAAAGGCAATGATGATGACAACAATGACTTATCCCAACTTTTCTTAGTGGCTATAATAATTCGTCTTTTCCAGATAATTACATATGGCATCAATTTTAATTTATGGTTATTTAATATTTAAAGGCATCAATTCTAATCTGAATCAATAACAATAGAGCATTTCTATCAATAACAAAGATGCTGTCAAAAGAACAAAGCATTATAAGATTGTAAGTCAAAGGGGAAAAAAAAACATAAACTAATTTTTTGATAAATCAAACCTAAGAGATCTTTAGAATGAGCCACCAACCAAAACCTAACAAAAGGGAGGAAAAAACATATAAACTATAAATTAAGCTAGAATTATGGAGGAGTGAGGATAGAGATCTCGTGCTCAACATGACATGAACCAAAGAAGCCTACTAAGGGATAGTTGTCAATTTCATCCTCAAATCAGTGAGCCATAATTTTGCACATATTCCACAGGAACATCACCTAAATGGACAAGCAACATCAGTGACAAGATGCCCAGTACTGTGTAATAAATGCAACAGATGGGTCATAGACATAATGAAAAACATCGATCCTCATAATTGGATCAACATATTGCAGGATTATGTTGAGAGGACATATCAGACAAGAGGCAGGCAGGCATAGCAAAGATGTATGTGAAAGGGTACCTACATGTGGAAGATGGCAAGGTAGATAGAAAAAATAAGCTACTAATTGTCCACTTGAAATTACATTATTTTAGGGTTTAACAATGTTGGAAATGAGCCAATAATACTCAATTCAAATAAGAAAAGGATTTTAAAATTTTAACTTTCTATTCACTGTTAGTATATTATTCATTAGTGTTTTTTTTTTTTTTTTAACTCTTCTGCCACAATTGAAAGTTTCACACTTCATGTTTTGCTCTTTACATATATCATACTTCTTGCTCTTTACATTGGGCTGGAGACTTTTGGTGCAATTGATTACAGCAATTACGTTGGGTTGCAGTTTCTTACAGTCACGCCAACTTCTTGAAGTGAAGCTATTGTCACTAGAGACTCCACTTTGGAGCTTTGGGCTTGTGGAAGTTCATTTGTACTTTCTAGTGAATGAATTTCAACATTCCATCAAAATGAATTTTAGGAGAGTTGACTTATGACAGAAGAATTGTATTTCCCGTATTGTTTAAAGTCCTAAGATGTCAAGGGAAAAAATAACTCGTTCTTTTTGTCCACCAAAACATATTTTTATCCCAGGAGTGTTTTTTAAAATTTAGAAGCCTCCTGTCGTTGCAGATATAACTTGTTTACAACTGCTATTTAGTGTTTTATGCAATTATATAGGTTATAAGCCTGTAATATATCTTTTTCCATTGATATACCTGATCAAAATAGGATAATACCTCACCTTTGTGCAATATGACGTATTATTGCCAATAATACAAGTCATAATTCTGAACAGGTAGTGGTACGTTATACCTGGAATAAAAGTGGGTGGAACATCAATTCAGAAATACCACATGAATATAGAATAAAGCTCTGAGTAACTAGAGGATTTGATATCATTTACCTAATAATCCCATAAATATGCTATGACACCTTAAACAGGCAAAGGCTGGTTTAGAGGCAATTTAGAAAAGATTGCAATTAGTAACCAGAAACATAACTTAGATCATTAGAAGGTACAAACTGTATTTACTCTGTAAAACGTACCTTTGGGCTGACAACTCAGGTGGATAAATTCAGAAACATTTCATTGCTGTCCTCCCACAAAAGATCAATCAAATTTTATGCATTCTTAGTCAGCCTGGAAATTAAGGTGTATGCAAGCAATGATTTTGAGATTAAGCAAAATTCCTGAGGTAACATGAACATAAAAAGGGAACAACAGAAGAAAAAAAAAAAGAGTGGTGCAAGAAAACAAATAGTAACGTTACCACCAGGAATAATTCAAAAATTGATGTTTTATTCTTTAACTTTTAAGTTTTACTTCTTTAAATTAGTGTCTTAGAACTCTTTCTGCCGGTACAAATTCTTCACTTACAAACAGATGTGAGCTTTACACTTTCCAAGAAAACATAAGGTGTAGAAAGGGAAAATTTCCCTTGAAAAACATATATTTTGTCAAGGGCATTTGTTATATCTATGTAATGGCTGTTTGATTTTGTATATGTGCAGCATGCACATGTTTTTTGTAATGCCTTAAGAGCAACAATTTCCCAGAGGCCGGCTATCATAGTACTACTCTCGCTTGATCAAGCTTAACCATAGAGTTTTCGATGGTTCCTCCCGAAAATGTTAGCTACAATATTCTTGAGTTCGTGAGAAATATTATATACCAGACA
>JAVJIF010025513.1:0-75003 GCA_038442645.1 Agave tequilana | reverse complement strand
GAGAGAGAGAGAGAGAGACACGATGGCTTGATGCCTTGCTAGTGCCAAACATTTACATTTCCATTCAGGTGAGATGGAATGTTTGGTTGCTCATTATTGCCACCTGTAGAATCTTAACCATTTAGTTTTCTGTGCAAGGTTACAAAGGAAGATGTATCGTCGGTTTTCTACTATATGAAGATTGTTTTAAGCCGTAAATATAGTTAGGTCTTTCAATGCCTGTTTGATTTCAAGAATTTATTTTGTTTTCCCTTTCTATATTTCTAAAATTGGTTGAGGATGGAAAACAGCACTTTGATATCATTGTAGATGAACTCACCAAACCTACATGCAAGGGAAAGATGATTTAGACACAAACAAACTTCCATCTGATAATTATAGTCTCCTTGAGAAGGCATACAAATAGGCAATAGGTTAAGTAAGAATTAATCAAGATTCTTAAAAAGGGCTCCACAGATGTTTCAAATTAATGGAGCCAGCCAGGCAAAACTTTTAAGAATAGTTTAATGAAAGTATTGTATCATTATATAAGTGGAAAATATATTAGGAAAAAGAGCATTGTATCCTTGGTGAGAAAACCTAATGTGAGCGCTAAGGTAATTGGTTTTTCAAAAAAGATTACTAGGGAATAAAACATAAGTTCTAAAAAGCGCACACACTT
Source organism: Agave tequilana (assembly GCA_038442645.1). NCBI lineage: Eukaryota > Viridiplantae > Streptophyta > Magnoliopsida > Asparagales > Asparagaceae > Agave > Agave tequilana. The sequence goes on along the minus strand of JAVJIF010025513.1, from coordinate 74,342 downwards.
CAAATGTAGAGTTGTGTCATATTGGACACGATACTTCTAATTTCTATGTAATTTATAGAATTTATTGTATGTCTTGTCGTACTATGCCTGTGTCACCGTATCGGTGTCCACGCAACAAAGCATAAGTTGAAGCATGTCTATGCTAAATACAGGGTTATGCAGGATGACAGGCAAGAAAGCAAAAGATAATAACTGAGCTGCATGAGGATTGCATGAACACTTCTCTGTCAGTAATAGCACTACGCCAGGATACCAGGTAATAATGCAGGATAATAGTGCCCAGTGTGAGAATTGAAAGATTTTTCTTATCTTTTTTGGTCTATTGATTGCAGATTTCATTGCATCTGATCCATTTATCATTCTTATTTGATATTTATAGATGAAAGTAAAAGGAAGTTAGCGTACCTGTGCACCTTTCCTCCAGTCTTTTTCTTCGATCTCAGGCAACATGTGCACGGAAAACCTGCCATTACCGTGTGGACCCGGATCCTCAAAACTGAAAGAAAAAAAGATGTATTTCAGCCAGATAAGATGCAATTAATTGATTCAAAACATGAAGCCCGTGATACTATGGAAGTGGGAGGAGAGTTTGTGCTGAGAACAGCATAAAAGATTTTCATACTAAGCTTAACAATGTTCAGCATAATATATTTAAGCAGGCTTACCAGTCAACAAAGCTAACATTTGTTTCCATCAGATAACTGTATATATAGTCAAAATTATGTAGTGGTACACAACTGTAATACAAAAAAGATAAATATTAGAGATGCTGGTATAAGGGTTTATAGTGCAAAGTAACAGGAACCAAGCAATTCAAATAATTACCTGTCAGAAAGTAAAACAAAATGCTGATTATTAGTGTCTTCGAGAGCATTTGCCAAAAGTCGTCTCTCTGCATCTACCATGGAAATTCTTCCCCAAGCAACCTGAATGCAATTTGAATGTTTTAATAAATGTTCCAGATATACTTTAATACCTAGCCAAACATGTGTCCCAGATCCAACCAGCTCATGCAGAGCGTCTCTCAACCAAAAAAAAATTGACATCCAGTATGCTGTAGTGAATAGTAATATCAATGTTGATAATGAACAGTGTGTCACTGTCAAGAACATAAATATTCATATTACGATTAAAATTCCCTTCACTGAAATTTTATGAAGTTAACTAATCACTATCTGCAACTATCAGAAGTAAATAAGAAAAATAAAGGCATGCATTGACAATATTTCTTGCTCTCATTCCTTTACAGTCGCAAGTAAAGTAAAAACTTTTTGTAACTGAATATTGTTAGGATCGTGACTCGAATACGTCGTGAAGGTGGACGAAGCTTCAGAGGTCGAAGAACCGACGAGCACGAAGAGTAGTTAATGTAATACAGGATTGCAATCACCTTCAATTCAAAGAAAAAGAAAAACTAGTGTTTTAAGAAAAGAGAAATTAGGATTTGAGAAAAGAACAAGATAAATTTGGGCTGCGCACCACTTACACCACGGGCTTTTCACACTCCTTACGTCACGGGCTTCACACCCCAATCTCAATAACTCAAGAGCTCTGAAATTTTAACTGGAAAGTTTTATTTAATCATTGTCTATTGAATAAAAGGTATTGAGGCTTAATTATAAGCTTTACAAAAAGACACTACTCGGATGTAACCGATGTGGTACTAAACACAATAAGAGCAACACTAAACTCAAAAATAGACTAAGGCATAAAAGCTACTAAAACTGGTGTGATGTTCTCATTATTTATATAATACAGGATCGCAATCACCTTCAATTCAAAGAAAAAAATACTAAGGTTTTGAGAAAAGAGAAAATAGGGTTTAAGAAAAGAACCAGATAAATTTGGGCTTCGCACCCCTTACACCACGGGCTTCACACCTCAATCTCAAGAACTCAAAAGCTCTGAAATTTTAAGTGAAAAAGTTTTATTAATCATTGCCTACTTAATAAAAGGTACTGAGACCTAATTATAGGCTTTACAAAAAGACACTACTCGAATATAACCGATGTGGTACTAAAGCACAATAAAAGCAACACTAAACTCAAAAATAGACTAAGGCATAAAAGCAACTACTGAAACTAGTGTGATGTCCTCATTTCCCACGAGGTGGGAGAAATTCGACCATGTTGAGTGAGGACTCCCCTCACGAAGCATCTCAATCGGGCCATAGTGGTGGTCGTAACAGCAACACTAGTACATCACATCGAGACCACGGTGGTAAAGGTGGAACTAGTTTCCGTGACAGACTGGTCGCAGTCGATAGTAGCTCGTGCAAGATATGTTCAGCATAACAAGGTAGCTCAGCTCCACTGAAGACTAACCCACATATCAAGATACTAATCTCCTGTAAAATTCTCTGGAGAAAAATCCGCAAGGAGTCATACGCATCAGGTGATCTCAAGAAAAATTAGGCTCTCGTAACTGTCAAAGATGGTACTAGCTCCATAGTAGGCTCTACTGGAAGATCTACAAAAATCTCAATAGGCAGCTCTACAACTTTCGTGAGCCCTAGGAAATCTCTTCTTGCACTGACACCAATTCAGTAATAACTTCTGGCCCTGACCCTGGCTTATCATCAATTTCTAGCCGTTATGGATCTTTCAACAACCTCTATAGCCTTACTTTTTAGAATCTTCACCATGCCAGCGAGGATCTTCTTACATTCAGCGATCAGGGCACTGAATTGTGGGCTCTCGAGGTGCAGAGCATACTGAATATGAAGAAGTTCTTGTAAGATTAACCAATCTCGACAGTTGATATGACTGTCTTTCCATCACCAATAAGTTTTTCCAGCCAGCTTCATTTGGGTATAGTAGCACTTCTACTCAGGCGTCAAGGAGAAATATCTGAAGAAGTTTTCAAGTTAATTTTCTCACTTTTCATACCCATCATGATCATTAGAACCCGAAAATATGAGAGAATTGCATACATGTTCCTTTCTAACATCTTTTTCATCACCATCAGTACATATGTATTTAACATAAAAGTAAAACCCCATGAATAAAATTTAGTGTATAAAAATCAGAGATTACTCAAGAATCTCAGTGGCTCGAACTAAACTCAAATCAGGCCGAAAACGTGACCTGAAATGCTGATTTTCTGCTGCTGGGGCAGTACCAGCTCTAAAACACGAGCTCACAGAGATCGAATCTGCTGCTCAAGTGCTATGAAATTTTTTCAATGGCTTCGGGGCTCAATCACGAACCCAGCACTTTGAACAGAACTTGAAACGGACTCCGAATGGGTAAGAAACGATCTCTGGACTGTTGTGCGCTGATCTGCTGAGCTGAATCTAGTAGACAACCGAAACTCGAACCTAGATGTGAAGGCTGTAGACGCCTAATTCTGCCCTCCACGAATCTGCTGCTTCTGAATGGCTCGATTTGGGCTCGAAACGAGCTCAGAATGGCCTCCGGAAGAACTGAACTGCAGCCGAACTGCGTCTGAACTGAGCTCAACTCACTGAGTCAGGCTGACTCAGGCGAATCAACTCACTGAGTTGGATCGACTCGGTGATGTCAGCAGTGACGTTAGCAGTCCGGGTTGCCATGAGTCGGGTCTTAGAGGGTTTGTCCGCTCAACGCAACAACCCTAATTAAATTGAAATCGGGTCGGGTTTTAAAATCAAACCCAATAGCATCCCATAAAACCCACCCAACTCTTCTAGGGCTCCCAATTTCTACCCCTGACGGGAGTTGGAAGCGGCGCAGGCTACCCCCAATGGGAGTTGGAAGCGAAAGTGGCAGCGGCGACGGCCACACGATGACGATGGTGACGGAGATCCAACGATGAGGTCTGAAGATCAAGGCTCCGACAACGTGGCGTAGCGTGGGATCAGAGCAAGACAACGTCTGTGGTGGTGGAGTCGGGGCACGACGACGGCTGCGGCGAGGAGATAGACAGAAGAAGAGATCTGTAGATGTCACTGCTGCCACGTGATGATGTAGATGTTGATGCAGATCGGGTGGATTTTTTGTGGGTGTTATTGGCGATGTCGAGGGAAGGGAATGGCGACAGAGAGGAGATAGGGAAGATGGAGGTGGCGGATCCAATTGGTGATGGTGGCGACGTCGACGATGGGTAGTGGTGATGAATTTGGGTGTGGGTCTGATGGGGATTGGTGAAGATGGGGATGGATGCGGATCTGGATTTGCCCTTGAGAGAGGTGGTTGAGCCTGGTGGAAGGATGTGCGACGGTTGATCTGAATTTGGGCGGAGGATTCTGATGGATGGTGATGAGGATGGGCTGATGTGGCAGCGGCGGCGAAAAGGAAGGTTTGGGGTTTTCTGGTGTTAGATGAAGAGAAAGAAGAACAGTGCCTGTAACATTTTTTCTTTTGAATTTCGATTGAGATTTTGATGGTGTTTTGAAGGAGACAATGATGAGGGAGATGATGATGGAGAGGCCAGAGGAAGAGGGATATTGTACAGTGAAATATGGATTTTTTTTTAATTTTCGAAGAAGGAAGAAGATGAACAGTAAATTGGGTTGTATTTTTGGGTGATTTTCGAAGAGGATTTTTGAGAAATTTTGCTACAGTATTTTTTTAATAGATCTAGGATTTTTTCTAGATCTAGGGTTTCAGATCTAGAACTAGGATCCTAAGAGAAGAGAGAAAATTTTGAATTGGAGCCAAAGTTATGATACCAAACTGATGTAATACAGAATTGCAATCACCTTCAATTCAAAGAAAAAGGAAAAATCTAAGGTTTTGAGAAAAGATGAATTAAGGTTTGAGAAAAAATCAGATAAATTTGGGCTTCGCACCCCTTACACCACGGGCTTCACACCCCTTGACCCCACGGGCTTCACACCCCAATCTCAAGAACTCGATAGCTCTGAAATTTTAACTAGAAAAATTTTATTTAATCATTGTCTCCTGAATAAAAGGTATTGAGGCCTAATTATAGGCTTTACAAAAAGACACTATTCGGATATAACCGATGTGATACTAAAACACAATAAAAGTAACACTAAACTCAAAAATAAACTAAGACATAAAAGCGACTACTGAAACTAGTCTGAAGTCCTCATCAGCAGCAGCAGACTAGTCGACTACTGACATCTCAGTAGTCGACTAATGGTGCAAACAAAAAGTGAGACATCTCCGTAGTCGACTTATAGCATTAATTAGTGGACTAATACACTCATTAGTCAACTAATTTGACACATAAGTCGACTAATAGGGCGGTTCTAGCAATTTTCTTTTCTGGATATGTTTTCAGTTTGAGTTAAACTCGACTTTTCTTCTCTTCTGAGATGGCGTTGTTCATATTGTTGTTTATGTAAGACTAGAATGGTCCTAGGGTCTATAAATAACTCCTTGGGGGTGGCCTTCAATGTAATTCTAAGCGTGAATCAAGAAAAGAGAGATTCATGAGAGAAGTTTTAGCCATAAGGGCTCGCTGTTCTTGGTGGTCACCAAAAGGCTTGTAATCTTCTTAACGAAAGGTGTAAGTGTTTCTTATTGTACTCCCTCAAAATTTTAATAAAGTTTTTCCTCTTCCCCGTGGATTGACACACGATCTGTTTGATCGATGGAACCACGTTAAATTGTGGGCTGGCTTTCTCTACTTCGAAATATCTTCTTCTTCACATTGCACGACGATCTGACCATTCTTTTTCTGCTGCACCGATCCCAATAATTGGTATCCGAGCATATCAACTAGGTGAACAATTGGTATCAGAGTAAGGTCAACGTAAAGATGTCTGTATCAAGTTCGATATTCAGAAGTTCGATGGTGTCATCAATTTCAGCAGGTGACAAATTAGGATGATCGACGTCCTGACCTAGAGCTAGTTGAAGAAAGCACTACTTGGGAAGAAGAAAAAGCCTGAAAGCATGAAAAAAGAAACTTGGCAGGAGTTGGATAGGAAAGCCTTGAAAGCTATTTAGCTTTACCTGGCGGACGAAATGTTAGATGAGTTTTTTCAGAGAAAACAACATCCTCGCTGTGGGAGCGACTTCAGTATCATTATCTGAAAAAATCGTTTGCGAATCAGTTGATTCTGAAGCAGCATCTCTTTCTTTTCTGCATGCATGAAGGTACACCTATCAAGTCTCACATCGCAGAATTTACCTCTATTATCAATGAGTTGATAAGATAGAAATTAAGATAGAAGATGAGCATCAAGGACTTCTATTACTGTGTTATTTACCTTCTTTATACAAGAGCTTTAGAGAAGCTATCATCTGTGGAGGCAAATTAACTATCAAGGTCAATTAAGTCAAAGAGCATCTACTTAACAAGGACAAAATTGACAAGCAGATGACAGGGGAGTCTCATCGCGATGATTCCGTGCAAGCTGTCTTTAAAAAGGAGAAAATAATGAAAATTTCACGGATAACCTATCACATAAGAATTTGGTGTGCAACTGGTGTCACAAGAAGGGGCATATTAGAGCTGATTGTTGGACTCACAAAAAAATAACAAGAAGCTAATACTACTAAACTGGCTGAAAAGGATGAAGATAAGTGTGACGTTCTATCTGTTACGGACAGTTCAGTCAGTAACAAAGATAGATGGATTTTTTACTCTGAAAGTTCACAACATATGAGTTCTAATAGGAAGATGTTCTCCTCAAACACTTCGGTTCAAGGGGAAAGGTCTTCATGGAGAATTCTGTTACGAGCAAGATGATTGACGAAGGAACAGTCTAATTTCGTTCTCATGATGGATGTATTACTACACTATAAGGCGTTCGTCATGTTCCCGAATCAAAGTACAATCTCATCTCTTGGACCACTATATAGAGAAGGGTTCATTCTCAGTTCTGAAGGTGACCTTATGAAAGTTTCCAAAGATGCCTATGTGAAGTTTCAAGCCGAGCGTGTCAGCAATATTTACATATTGCGAAAATTCGGAGGTTACAGTTGGTGGATTACAGTTATCCTCGGCTTCAAGATCGGGAGATGTGGAACAATCAGAAACTACGATGGTTTCGAGCTCGGATGTTTAGTTTTACCCCGAAGGCAGATTGTGACTAGGCGGCGCCGGCGCACAACAAAGGAAGTCTAGATCATTACTCCTGTGTTGGAGCAAATTCTCTTAAATCTTGCGTGGATCAAGGAGATCGTTGGATAATCAAGTTTAGGTCAGGCCTGAACTTGTTCGATCTAATCAAGTTGTGAACCCCATGAGGGGATTATGGAGACCTAGGGAGTGAAATGGAGATGAAGTCAAGAGTTGTTGAATTGTGTATGAGCACATGAAACATAGTTATTCTCGGACTTGGATGTGTTCAAGTCAAGGAGGAGATTGTTAGGATTGTGACTCCAATATGTCGTGAAGATAGACGAAGCTACATAGGTGCACGAAAAGTGGCAGCAGACTAGCTGACATCTCAGTAGTCGACTAATGGCGCAAACAGAAAGTGGAACATCTCAGTAGTCGGCCTATAACATTGATTAGTCGATAATACACTCATTAGTCAACTAATCTGGCACATAAGTCGACTAATAGGGCGGTTCTGACAGTTTTTTTTCTAGATCTGTTTCAGTTTGAGTTGAACTCAAGTTTTCTTCTTTTCTCAGGCGATGTTGTTCATATTGTTGGAGTTTGTGTAGGACTAGGATGGTCCTAGGGTCTACAAATAACTCATCGTGGGTGACCTTCAATGTAATTCAAAGCGTGAATCAAGAAAAAGAGAGATTCGTGAGAGAAGTTTCAGCCATATGGGTTCGCTGTTCTAGGTGGCCATCAAAGGCCTTATAATCTTCTTAGCGAAAGGTGTAAGTGTTTCTTATTGTACTCCCCAAAGTATTAATAAAATTTCCCCTACTCTCGTGAATTGACGGACGATATGTTTAATCGGTGGAACCACATTAAATTGCGTGTTGGCTTTCTCTACTTTAGAATATCTTCTTCTCCACATTGCACGACAATCCGGCTTTTCTTTTTCCGCTGCGCCGATCCCAACAATTGGTATTCGAGCATATCAGTTCGTTGCAACAAATATTACTTTAATTAAATACACCTTTCAAATGTTGTTGATTTGTATTAAGACAATTAAATAAGAAGGCATGGTTTTCATGTGTGCTGAGACATCAACATGACTTTCTTGAAGCATTTTTCTAAGACTAGACCTATTCCGTATCTATTCATTCCATTTATGCTACAGATATATATATTTGAAAAATTGCAAAAAAAGCAAACATGCATGATATTCGTGTTTTCTGTTTCCTGCTAGAGAATGTAGATTGACCTAAAACATGAAGAATATTCTGTGCTACTGTCAACACATATTAAAAGATCAGGAAACAAGAAAAAGGTTCAAGTACCTTGTCACTGCGAATATCTCGTCCAGTGAATAAGGAACTCTCATGTACTGGTTTTTCTCTTGATGCATGTACATAAATAGAAAATCTCTCTTCATGGCCCTGTACATACAGATAGAAGCAAATAAACCGAGAGACAATCAGCCTTCGGCAATAAACTAAATGGCAGGGGATATTAAACCTCTCATCGTGAAAGACAAAAAAACTATTGTTTCCCTAGTTCCCAATTACAGAATCATACATACACACATAAGTAAAATCATTTAGTATTGATCCACTCATTGTCATATTAGGTTCCCATATAACCCTTTTCACACAATGTATAGTGTATACAATGGAAGTGACTACCTTAGGTAGAGCACAATATTTTTCCAAACAGAGAAAGCCAGTTCATGATATTTTTAGCACACAAACTTTTGACCAATTTGATTATGAGAAAGATGTATTGAGAGAGGTTTTGAGTGTAGCCATATATGTTATCCAATTAGTGCGACCTCAAGAATTAATCTGAGCCCTGTCAAGAATTGGAACTGGGAAGCATCTCTGAATATTTTTACAGTGATTGCTAAAACTAATATAATTTTATAATTTTAGAGTACTGGCTCAGAAGCAAGCCTTCAAAATTTCATGAGCTTGATTGCTAAAGGATAAACAAGGAAGGAGACTGGTGTAAAGCTACTGCATTGGCCAATGTCTGAAGAAATACTAAGCATATGATAAATTATTGTGTCATTACACATGAACTTCTTTCATTGATATGAGTTTCTTGCACACACATGATAGTGAATACACCTTTCTATTTATTTCTCCCCCTTTGTAATCCTTTCTGGACTTTTAAATGTGACATTTCTGTGATGTATATCAATAACATCTACTAGTTAAACAAGGTATCAGACTAACATGCTTGAACCCCTATCTGAAAGGTGCAGTCTATCAGCGACCACTTTGAAGCATTGCGGAAGTTTAGGCCCGGGTTAGGAAAAGAAAAAATTAAAAGGAATCCATCTATAAATTATCTTGAAGCGGTTATTAATCTGAATGATCTGCTTCCCTAAAAGGTTCCTGGGTTGCTACATTAGCAAACTTAAAGAAGTACCACACAAGACCAAACAACAACATTTTGAAATAAATATATCCAATCACCTGTGTAAAGGATTACCTAGTGTTACCTCAGAACACCTTATGGTTGGACTCAATTATAGCATATACATCTATCCTAAGTATAATAGCCACCCTAGTCAATATAGGGGTCTGTACTTCATAAAGAGATCACTCCGACACACTACAAGTTCCACATGCAAGGATTGAAATGAAATTTCTCCACCTACCGATATCATAAAACAATCTGTCAACCTCAGGCACAGATCTAGAGACATGACACTAGCATACAACTTCAATGTTTTTTTTAGGAATGACACCAGACCCATATTAAACCATACAATTTCTGTTTGATCTATCAGTTTCGTATAAATGAATGTGTAAAGTGAATATAAATTAGTAAACCATCAACAATAACATGAGAATTCAAATCCTAATCATATGAAAGCAAAGTAATCGGAAGAGTCCAAATTAAGAATAGTACCAGAAAGAACTTCTCCCATAATTTTTCAAATGGCAATGAACCTGGCGTCAAGAACATGAATGCAATCTTTGGATTCTTTGTTTGGACAGATGGCGAAGAAAGAATGTCCTTTGCAATAACACGGATGGCAAGCTCACCATCAGTGTATTCTCTGGCTGGTTCAGGAGGAAGCCAATGCTGCCAATCATTAAAAGGACTACAAACGCTCGAAGACAAGAAGTAGCACGGTGAGAAACCTTGCGGTGGATAAACATAAGCCCCAATTAGCGATATGCACACTAAGCAAACCAAGACAATGATCCATAGAGGCCTTTTTGATTGGGCTCTGTGGCGCGGTGTAGGCATTACTTGTATACCCGTGGTGCCAAGCGGCCACCCCTTTGATGACTTCATTTAGAATACCTTCATGGCAAAATCATCTCCCATCCATGCATTCTTCATTAACAAATCCACCAGTTACCCTTGAAAATGAAAAGATTATCCAAGGTGCACCTACTCAGTCTACATGCAAGTGTACCATCTACCAGCGTCTACAAAAGCTGCAGAGCAAAAATCTAACATATATCATCTCTCTGACTTTATCTCTTCATAATAAGAAGCCATGTCTTCTTCAAATTCGACCTTTCAGCATATGTTTAGTTCGAAAAGGGTAGGGAAATTCTATTCTTTTTTCTTTTATAAATATCAACATCATATGATTTGTGCAAAAAAAATTGGGGTTCAGGAGAAACTTTGAGTAATGTTTTGCTTCCATGGTACCAAAAACAATTCCAAATTCCCCTCAAAACAAATCCCAATTGACATAAATCACGTCTGGCGTAAAAATTATGAGATGAGCAGAGAGTTTGAGAATAACAATGCAACATATATAAAAACAAATAAACAACAAATCCTCTTTAAAAAAAACCAATCTTTTCAATCTGCCATTGCAAGAAGAAGACAAAATTGGAACAATTCATCTGCCCTTTCAGAAAAAAACTGCAAAGAGCAAAAGGGGACAAGTAAAAGGTAGGGTTTAAGCCAGCCCCTTACAAATTCCCTTTTATGCTTGCAAACTTTAATCCCCTTATAATTTCCCATAGATTAGATTCTAGTTTCGGTTTTTTGCCAATACAAATTTCAGACTGAAGCTCATATTTAAGCCATTTACGACTAATCTTAACGGCACCCTCTCACTCCTTCAATTCGAAGTAATCCGTTGGTTACGTTATCTCCTACAAAATTTGAACTTAAAACGTGGCGATCCAGAGAAAATCATAGTAATTTGAGCTGGAAATTAAGTAGCAAAAAAGGAAAATAAGAGTACCTTTTCAGATCGGAGGCCAGAAAAGAGGCGGAGATTGAGGAAGAGAGAGAGCTGACTCCTATGTGCGACCTGATAGGGCCAAGGGTAGCAGCGAGCAGCCAATCAGAAAGCGAGGATTTTTAATTACACATTGCTATAAATAAACATAAATTCTGGGGGGAAAAATCCTTTTTCTTTTCATTTTCTTTTCTCTTACTTTTACACGGGGGTTTGTGTGCTTTGTGTTCTGTGTCTCTAGTTGGGGTCTGCCTTCTGGCGACGATATAAATATAAATAACAGTATGCTGTCGTTGCCAATAATGAGCTGATGATTAGTCAACATTAGGAGGAGGGGGCGGGCGTTGCCAATAATGAGCTGATGATTAGTCAACATTAGGAGTAGGGGGCGGGCGCAGGGGAGGGGGAGAGTGTAAGGAGGGAGAAAAGGGGAAGGGCAGAGAAAAAGGGAAGGTGGGATAGATGATACTCTCTCTCTCTCTCTCGCACGTCGATAAAAACGTACATAGAGACAAAAAAAGGTTCTGTATGAGTCACAGGAAAAAACCTCACTTCAGCCAATTACTACAAAAACAAAATAATTATTTTCTCTCTGATTTTCTTTCTAATTGCAGGCTCGTTCAAGGACTTTAATAAAAAGTATGATGTTTTAATGATTATTCACAATAATAAGGTAGAAAATTAATTTTTATCTGCTACGAGTTGGAAATAGATCAAATTAATAAGAATGGGTCGGTAAACATATTAAGTAATACTCTGAGGGAGCTGAGCTTCGTAAAATTATCATGAATTTTTACTTAATTTATGGGGAAAAAACTATTAAAATTTTTCAAAATGGAACAAATTACCGATTACCGCATATTTTTATTAAGTTTAGAGATTTCATGAAGTACACTGAGAGCTATAGTTTATTGTAGTTTTGAAAGTTTTTTATAATATTTAAAAAAATATGGTGAAATTTTATGGTGATTTTAAGAAATCAGACTTGATCCATGTTGATCCATGTAACGCTTTCCTTTGTTTGTATTGTTGTCTTTATTGACATGGTTATTTCTTGATAGATATTGTTTCTAGTTAATAATTTTTTTAATTAAGGGTGCTAGGGACGCGAAATGGGCCGGATCGGGCCTGACGGGTCGGAGACCGGGCCAGGCGAAGTACGAACCCACCCCCAAAATCCGAGCGGCCCAGGCCAGGTCTCTCTAATGGAGACCCGGGCACGGCCTGGAGACCAGATCGGGCGGGCCAGCCCATGTTTTTTAAAACCCTTAAAAAAAATTTATTAAAACTAAAAAAACAGAAAAAAATCTAAAAAATTCACACAAATTTGGAAAAAATTGTTACAAGTTGTAAAATACAAATGTAAATCTTTTATTAATAATCCAATATCTTGGATAAATCATAAATTGATACAAATACAAAATGAATAATATAGATAAAAAGATAAAATTACAAATGTAGTATGTAGATTAAAATTGAAGTTTAAATTGATACAAATACAAATACAAAATATCTTCATTTATTCACTCATCTTCTGGAGAGTCTTCAATGACTTCATCTACTGTTTTATTTTAGCTTATCGTCTCCACATCAAGCCAATTCTTACCACAAATGCTCATCTCGATAGCGTCTGATGCAAGGCGGCTTCTCGTATCGGTCAACACTCATTCAACTGTACTAAAAGCAGATTCTAAAGTTACAGTAAAGACAGTAAGGGTTAGTAAATCACGGGTCATAATGAAAAGCACAGGATATGTTAATTCCTGTGATTTCCACAGGCCAAAGCATCAAAATGTTCATGTCTTGATCCTGCATGAATCTCAGGCTTATAGCACAAGTAGAATAATAATGAAACTCATTCAATGAGTCTGAGCTTCTTGATCGTTTAGATGCAGATAATAAACCAGATAATAAAAACTTTTAGGCTTAAATGAAAATGTAGGTTGGAATGATTGTTTATTTCCAAATTGAAATCATAAAAATCATACATATTATTCATAGAATGCCCAATATCGTTCCATACTAAGGAATTATCAGGATAATTCATTTTTTCATAGAATTTTTCAAGTAAATATTTATATCCTTCAAATTTAATTAGAGGATCCTTAATAGTAGCATAATAAAATATATTAGAAAAATCTTTAAAATACTTATTGAATTTTTCTTCCATGGAATGAACAAGATCTTGAAGCAAAAAAATCATCTCGATATGTATAAAACAGTTCAGTAATTTCAGTTAACTCGTAAAATACTAAATTAGTTGTGGGATAATAAACCCCAGAAAATAATCTTGTTACTCTTTCAAATTTACTCAGAAATTCACAAATTACTTCAATAATTTTTCACTACTCACTGAAAATAAATATATCTAAAAATTCTGTAGAAATACATATATCTATTGCAGTCCGATAAGGAATAGCTTTCCTCAACATATTATGTTGAGAGTGTGTTCTTATGTCCTGAGGTAAACCTTTAATTTGTAGGGCTTTAATTTGTAGGCTGACGCTTGAACAAATTTATTTAAAGCTTTGCCTTCTTGGACCACTATTTTTAATAAATAAAATAATATTTCTTAAATTTTGAATATAAACATCTATACATTTTAAGCCATCCTGTACACACAAATTAATAATGTGACATACACAACAAATATGAAAAAACTTTTCATTCAAAACTGGTCTAAGATGAGGTTTTAAAAGCTCAATTGCAACAATATTATTCTTAGGATTATCACTGAAATAGAAAAAATTTTAGATTCAAGTCTAAATTCTCTAACAACTTTTAAAATAATTTGACTGAGACTAGAACTATTATGAGAAAAAGAAAATTTTTTAAAACTAATAATTCTCCAGCCAGAATCAATATAGTATGTAGTAACAATTATGTAATGAAAGCCGTTAAGAACTTCCCAGCAAGTAGAAGTAAGTGCAACTTTTTGTGGCATAGAAGAAAAGGTTGCAATTGAACTTTGTTTTCTTTCTTCAACAACCCTGAACATTTTCGCCCTAATAGTATCTTTACAGAATATATCATATTCAGAATTATGAGTAGTTCTAATAAAATTTGTAAATGCTTCATTTTCAACAAAACTAAAAGGTTATTCAGGCTGAATTAAATTTTTAGCTAGATTAGTTTTACCTCTTTGACTATTATAACTAAAAGTGCTTAGTGTGCCATCAAAAGTAGAAATTTATATTTGTCGTGATTGATTATGCGGATGTTTTGCCCTAATGTGTCTAATTAGTGCACCAGTTCTACTATTTTTAGGAAAAACATAAGAAATATTGGGACAAAGCTTACATATAGCCTTCTAATTCTATTAATTTTTTTTTTTAAAATTTCAAACCTCAGATTTTTCCTCTGCCATGGAAGTTGCTACTTAGGCAGTGGAATAGAAGATGGATGAGAAGGTAGCTCAGAAGAAGCAATAAAATCTGTGATTCTTTTTTTCCGGTCGAGTGAATGAAATTATAGGAGTGTCGGGCAAAGGCATATAAAAATCATATCATTTTTGACTAGTCAAATTTAAATTACTATGATACCTTGAAGAAGAAGGATTATTAGAGCTTGTTGATGAAGAGTGTGTGTGTGTGTGTGTGTGTGTGTGTGTGTTTTTAAACTAAAATTGACAATAATATAAATACCGGAATGTGAAAGTGTTACGCCCCGATCCCATGGGTACGAAGACATTACTGCGCGTATATAGGCAGGGCGGAAATACCCTCACACACACACACACACACACACACACACACACACACACATATACGCTAAGCATCAATTCAGGCAAGAATCAGAGCGCGGAAGCACGGGAGTAATATACATTCTAATACAACAGTAAAAGTACGTCGTTATCACAGAGTGTGATTTAATATTACAGTAATATTATATCAGCAGGAAATATCAAATTAAGATTTACATAAGAACATTACAAAAGTTACTCACGAGCTTCAAAGAAATACCTTGAGTCAGGCAGGCAGAGACAAAAGAGGGGACTGGAGCCACAGCTGGTGTGCCTGCTCCGCAAGGTTATCTTGGTCCTCAACAGAAGGATCAACATCCGTTCAAACTCTGAGATCTGGTCATGAGGATCCAGGGAGGTCGAAATTCCTCAACAAGTGGTATGATGAATGCCAAATAGCATACAGGGACAAGCACACATATATTTATAAATCCAAATCATAAGTATGCATTGAAATCCGTGTCGTGAATATAGGCATATAAGAGCAAGTAGAGGATGATAAATGATATCAAGTAGGGAACGTGCATTGCATATTATGATGAGAACAGGAGACAGTGGAATAAAATACCAGCTGTAAGGCAGAATGTAAACATATATAATATAATAATAATAATCATAAAACCAGCAATCTGAATTAAAACCCGGTGAAAGCAATACGGCAAAACCAGCGGTATAAACCCAGTTTACGGCTTTATGAAATAAATACGTTGAAGGAATAATCCAAATAAGAAAACCCTCATTTATATACCTTTATCCCATATTACTATAGTCCGAGAGTATACAACCCGAGTTGCAAAATAACACAATGAATTGTGCATTAGTATCTTATTATAATAAGGGTTGTCTAAGTTGTAGGTTTTAGTATGTGTCCCATTCCACATACTTTTACTTACAACTTATAGAGTCAGTTATTTGGAAACTAATGGAGCTTGACAAATCATGTTTAGAATAGGTCACGTACATGCCCGGGACAACGGTTCAGGAATATCCGGTGCTGAGTCGGAACGTACCGCTACGTACCAGGACTTATTGTACACCCAAATAGGAATAGGGTATCGCAGATCCCATAGAAATAGGTTTAGGGCTTGTGCATACCCGGCAAAAATAAACAAGAGGAGTAGAGGGTGTCAGTACACCCGACGGAATTCCTAGTGGCTGCCAGGTGATCCCTCAAGTATGTGGCCGCGCATGACTCGATATGACCACCATAAACATGAAACTATTCGGGACCCATCAGTTTCCCCCAAACCGGTGCAAGTTGTCTTATTAAAATTTATTATGTAATTATCAGTTTACGGAATAGCATGAGCAGGACAAGTTCAGGAATTCAGAAGTACATGCATAACAGGAATACATGGCACTGTATATAATACAGGACAACAGGTACAGAATTCCCATTAAAGTAATAATCACAGGTCAGGTATTAACATGACGGGTGGCAGGTGATAAGTGATATCATAATAACATGTCAGGTAACAAGAGTAACATGGTAAATGATAGCACGTCAAGTGAAAGCATGTCAAGCGATACAGAAAAATAGTATAAGTAAGATTTCAAACTCTTCACAACCATTAATAGAAGAATAGATAAACTGACATGCAGGAAATTTAGCGAGCAAGCGAACATTCAAGAGGAGCTAAGCAATGCTGGGGACGAGATCAGCGAACAGAGTTTTATTACCAAAGTGTCGGTGGAACCTGAGAACGATTTGGCTTAAGATGCGAGTGTAAAATCCATCAGAGTTCTGCCTAGGCGTGTTTAGCGGTAAAAACGATGAGCGTTAAGTTGCCTTTCCAAGCGAAGCTAGAAAGTCCAAAGGAACTTAATAAACCTCGGAGAGGTTAAGCTCGGAGGCTAAACGACCACAAAGGGTTGGCTACGCATGGTATAAAGCAGAAATAAAACATATCACAGGCATGATATATGTATAGAAAATAAACTACCCTAGTAGAAACATTCATCACAGGTATATGCATGTACAATATTGCGCTCTCGGCCACTTAAAAATACAAGAGTACATCTCAATACAAAACATGAATATAGATACAAATACAGAATACAATACAAGTCGACCCGATGAAGCGGGAAAACCCAAAAGGAAAGCGAGAAACGCTCGCCTAATTATAGAAAACACTGTGAAAATCCCAAGCTCCGGAACTCTATGTAACCAACATGCGTGCGCATTCAAATATAATATAAAATAAAGAAAGAGAGGGAACGGGAAGGGGGCCGGATGCGAAGGTCGTGAACGCGAGGATCACATCATGCAAAAGTGGAGCTTCACGTCGTGAAGATTTAAAACACTAGGATCGCGTTATAGAATTGCTTAGACGTGGCGGTGAGCTCCACGTCCAATAATTATACACAAAAGGGAGAGAGACGGGAGTGCCAGAGTGAAAGGGAACGCAAGAGAGGGTGAGAGGGCAAGGGGGAGAGAGAGAGAGAGATAGAGAGTTTGGTGAAGGTGGCGTTGGATGCGGAGGTGTAGGCGGTGGTAGAGATGGTGGAGAAGGTGGTGGTGGAGATGGGTTTATTTGGTGATGAAGAAGGAGGAGCTTGTGATAATGGTGGTTTGAAGTTGGAGTTTAGGGAGTTGGTGGAGAGTGAAAGATGGACGATGTGGTGGCCGGAGTGGTGGCCAAGGATCGCCGGCCAAGTGGCTAGCCAAGGGGGCCGACTGCTATTGTGTTTTGAAGAAGGAAGGAAAATAATGATGGGGGAGAGAGAGAGAGGAGGTGTAACGCCCCGATCCGGAGGGTACGGAGACGTTACTGCGACGTACATACGCAGGTTGGAAGTACCCTCACGTATGTACGCTAAGCAACAATACATGCAAGTAAAGAGTACGGAAGCACGTGGCAATATACATTCCAACATAAAGATTACAAAGTCATCACAGAGCGTGATATACTGATACATGTACATTATATCACAGCCAGATACAAAAGTAAAATTACAATTTGTACAACAAAAGGTGCTCACGGGCTGAGAAGAAGATCCCCGAGCTAGCAGAAGGATTCAGGAACGGAAGGAGCTAGGGCAAATCAGCTTGTTCCAAGAAATAGGCTTGATCTTCAGTGGAGGGCTCCACTTCAATCCACGCTTCAGAACCTGAACATACAAATTCAAGGGAGTCAGGACCTCCCAAACAAATGATCAGGTAACAGCCGAGTGGCATAAGAGATATGAGTAGGAGAGTTGATGTAGTATCATGAATAATCAGCCAGCAAGTAAAGGAAGCATAACGAGTTAAAGTTGGGAAGACATTGTACTAACTTAGGCTACGACCTCATGAGACTAGTACCTCGAGGAAATAATCCAAACAAGGAAACCCTCATCTATATACCTTTATCTCATGTCACCGTAATCCAAGCGCATATAACATCCACAATTAGCGTCTTTTATTATTATTACTTGTCTTACTCTGATGCCTAGCTATGTGAACTAGCGTCCCAGCACACATAGATCCACATCCGAGTAAGCAAGGTTGTTATTGGAAACTAGCGGGGGTATCAACGAACAATGTTTACAGTGGGTCCCGTGCATACCCGGGACCACGGCCCAGGATTGTTCCGTTGCTGGTGGACGGAACCTGCCGCAAGGCGTACAGTAGGGTCTTATAGGATGCCCTTGTCAAGATGGTACCAAGAAGGAGGGAGCCAGCGCTCCCCTCGGTCGCCTGAAGGCCCTCAGGTCAAACCGGAAAATGTAGTTGCACAACATACCTAAAACCACTGTAAACACGAACATATGTTGATAGCCGCATGTTTCCCCCGACCCGATGTAAGTTGTCTCATTTTATGAGTTATTTAGGTAATTATCCGATTTCGGGAATGAGCAGGAGCAAGTCCGGAATATTATGAAGACAGGAGTATCAGGAGTACAATGTGTACTATCACGTAATTCAAGTTTGTAAAACAAGATGCCCGGTTACCATTCCCGTTATCGTGATAATTAAAAGAGTCAAGTGTGTCATGCCTGGTGTCAAGAGATAGCATGACAAGAGGAGATATTCGTCAAGTGACAAGTCATGTAATAACAATATATATAATACAAGTCCCGAGGATAAGGTCCATATTCAAGGAAGTGAATAGCCGCAGCAGACAGCCAAACTTAGTCGACTAGGGAGAAGCAAGTAGTCGACTTATGAAGGGTTAGTCGACTATAGAGGAAGGCCAAGTCGACTAATAAGGCCGCGTCTCATAGGGCCGCGTCTTCAGGAAAAAGTTAGTCGACTAGGGGAAAAAGATAGTCGACTAATAAGGTCGCGTTTTCAGAAAAAGGGCGCGTTCCAAATAAGCTAGTCGACTTGAGGCAAGGGAGTAGTCGACTAATAAAGGGTTCAAGTCGACTAATGACTGGGTCAAGTCGACTAACAGAGTGCAAACAGAGAGCAGAACCTGACTTTTGAGGGTTGCGTTTGTTGATAAAAATACAAGTATGAAAATAGTTATCCATGTCTTGGCGAGTAAAGTTACTCGCCTAAAATGTTCCTTTGATGCGTCCGACGAAGAAAAGCTCGGCCCCAATCCAAAAGGAGGGTACCGGCCCTAGAGTCTTGCCGATGATGACGAGGAGCACGGCCCCCAATCCAAAGGAGGTGGCCGGCCTTAAAAGGGAAGGAGAGAGGTTGAAGGTGCAAGTATAGTTCAATTTGACAAAATGAGATTTTGCAAACGATGTTACGGGGGACGAATCTATAGTTCGTCGGAAAGAGGATGACGAGGAGGTGAAGATGGTATGCTTGGTGGTGGTTACGGTGGTGCAGGTGGTGGTGGAGATGGTGGTGAAGTTTGATGGAGAGGATGGGTTTCTTTGATGTTTCTTAGTGAAATGAGGTTGAAGAAGATGGTGTAGTTGTTGGAAATGGAGGAGGAGATGGAGGGGAAGAAGGTGGAAGAGTTGGTGGAGTTATTGGTGGTGAAAAGATGGAGAAAATGGGTTGTGATGGCCAGCCAAGAAGCTTGGGCTGCTGTTTTTGGTGGCTCCTGCTGGCTGCAAATGAAGGAGGAGAAGAGAAAGTGAAGGAGAGAGAAGATGGGAGTGTATATATATAAAGGGGAGAAATAATATAATAATGTGCCATCTCCACTATGAATGAAACTTGGCGTTTCCTTCCAAAGAATGTCGCGTCCCCAAGACAATCAAAGCTGCGTCTAGGCAAATAAGGAGCCAAACGCGGAAATCAAGGTTGCGTCCAGTAGAAAACGCAAAAGTTGCGTTTAAAAGAAAAGACAAAAAGGCATGATTGATTTGACCTGAGTTGATTTAGCCCATAAGCATTAAATGCAGTATGGAGAGGATCACTGCATTTAATGATGAATCCAGTTGGCGAAACTTGCGTTTGAGGAAGGAGAGAGAAAATGGGAAAAGAGAAAAGTGGAATATTTGGATAAATTCCCGGTATCTGGGAAAATACCGAAACTCCAGAATAGTCCAAAATTGAAGTATCTCAAAAAGTCTCTCAAAAATTCTCAAAAATAATAAATATTATTTTAAGATTTTTAGTGAAATCGGTTTTCAAAAATTCAATTCCATTTTCAAAATAAAAATCCGGGAATCCACTGTGAACGGTGTCTACACCGGGTAGGCCGGATTTTTGATAAATTCTGAAAATTTTAAAAAAATTCATTTAGATAGAAAACATGATTTCAAGAAATACTGTGAAAGCCGTTTTAAGATTTTCAACTCCGTTTGTAAATTAAAAATCCGAGAGTCGGTCAGCGACACTGGTCGACACCGGTTTTGAAGATTTACAATTAAATTCTGAAAAATTCCAGAAAATCATGAAAAATCTAGAATATTAAAAAATAATACTTGAAATTGAAATCGGTCAAATTTGATTACCAAAAAGGTCAAATCATGCAGTACTGCTATATGAGTAAGAATTTAAATAACAGAAAATAAAATAAATAAAATAAATAAAAAAAATACTCTCCAAAAATCAGGATACATAACTGTGTACGTATACCGAGGATGGGGTGTTACAATCCATCCACCTTATCAAAAAATTTCGTCCTCGAAATTTCGATAATAGGGATGTGGAAGAATAGGGGCAAGGAATTTACCAACTAAGATGGAAAGAGTTGGGGGTAACGTTCACGAATATTATCCTCTCGTTCCCATGTAGCTTCTCCTGGGGCATGCCTATTCCAAGAAACCAGTACCAATGGTATTGCCCGATTTTTCAATGTTTTGACACTTCTGCCCAGAATGGCTATCGGCCGTTCCTTGTAGGATAGATCTGGTTGTAGTTCTAATTCTGAGTGATCTAGAATGTGACTCTCATCCTTAACATACTTCCTCAACTGTGATACATGGAATACATTGTGTACTCCTTCTAAAGATGGCGGTAATGACAATTGGTAAGCCACATCTCCCACACGATCCAAAATTTCGAATGGGCCGATGTATCTCGGACTAAGTTTTCCACGAGTACCGAACCGAATTACCCCTTTGGTGGGTGATATCTTCAAAAATACATGATCACCTGTTCTGAATTCCAACGGTCTTCTATTAGTGTCTGCCCAACTCTTCTGTCAGCTCTGTGCTGCCCGGAGATGATCTCTTATAATTCAGACTTTATCTGTTGTCTGAACTAGAATATCAGGTCCCATAAGTCTTCTTTCGCCGACTTCATCCCAACATATTGGTGACCTGCATTTCCTGCCATATAGTGCTTCAAATGGAGCCATCTTGATACTGGCCTGATAGCTGTTATTATAAGAGAATTCTATCAAATGAATATAGTCTTCCCATGACCCTTTAAATTCTATCATGCAGGCTCGTAACATGTCTTCAAGGATTTGGATAGTCCGTTCAGATTGTCCATCTGTCTGAGGATGATATGAGGTACTGAATTTCAGACGAGTTCTCAAATTTTCTTGGAGACTTTCTCAGAAATGTGATCGGAATCTTGTGTCTCTATCTGACACGATGCTAACTGGAATTCCATGCAGACGAACGATTTCTTTCATATATTTATCTGTAAGAACTTCTGTTGACTGACCTACTCTGAAGGGTAGAAAGTGAGCTGCTTTTGTGAGGCGGTCAACGATCACCCATACTGCATTGTTACCCTTAGGACTGCGGGGTAGAGCTGTAACAAAATCCATGGTGATATGTTCCCACTTCCATTCGGGTATCAGCAACGGTTGTAGAAGTCCAGCTGTTCTCTGATGTTCTGCCTTTATTTACTGACAAACCAAGCATTTTGCCACATACTGGGCTATCTCCCTCTTCATGGCATTCCACCAAAACTTCAGCTTCAAGTCTTGATACATTTTATTTCCTCCTGGGTGTATGGAATAAGCTGAACTGTGTGCCTCTGCCAAAACTTTCTGCCGAACTTCCCCTTGGGGTACACAAATTCTGTCACCAAAATAAAGTGCATCATCCGAATGAATACACATATCTGTTCTCACTCCAGCTTCTACTTGAGCCCTGAATTTCTGTAATCTGGGGTCCCCCTTTTGGGCTTCCTTAATTTCACTTATCAGGGTTGGTTGAATCTGGAAGGTCATTAGTTGACCTGACTCATCTGCTCCATGTATTAGCATCAAGTCCAACTTCATGATTTCCCGAAGCAATTCCTTCTGTTGAGTAAGTTGTAATAATACTTTGTTCTCTGGTCTCCTGCTTGAAATACACCTAGAGGGGGGGTGAATAGGTGTAATTGCTAATCTAATGATCTTTTTAAACTTATGAAATGAGTGATGCAACAATCTCTCAAAAACACGACTAAGAGCCGAATACCCCTTGCGAGGTTTTGAACTCCTTCCTCCCAATTCCCCTTAAATGGGTTAGAGGTGCGCAATGCAACCGTGTTGTATTGAGGTGTGATTGATCAATGCCAAGTATGATGATGAAAATGAAAGGCTCACAATGTAACACAACAAGTATAGCAACACAAGATTCCACAAGTAGAGGGTTAGTTACTCAAGCAAATAATTCAAGGCAATATAAAACAAGAGAAATTGAAAGCAAGAAGAACGCAAAAGCAATCGCAAACAAGGATGATTTGTTTCGAGGTTCGAGCCCGTTGCTCTAGTCCCCGCCTTCACCTCCGTGAAGGGTTTCCACTATCCCCTTAGGATCCCGTACAAGTTAGGCCTCCAAAGACCTCAAGCCCGTAGCTTCACCTTACAAAGAAACTCCACCGAGGAGCTTGTCTCCACAAGAACAAGGATTACAAATAGTGATCTTTAACTAGACCACAACACTCTTTTACAAACACTCTCACTCTTTTACAACTTCACTTATAGAAAGAATATGAAATTTTTGGCTCTATGAAGTGTGGTGAGAAAAGCTTCAGTTGTAGAGTGATATTAGAGATCAAACAACAACTGAAAAACCAATTTGAAAGAATGGAAATGAAAGCTTTAAACTATTTTTCTCTTTCTCTTGAAAACAATGAAAACTTGTATTTTTCTTGGTAAATAACTAAGGCCTATTCCCCACTATTTATAGGGAGAGAATAGGTTAAAAACTCTGATTTTTCCAGCTAATTTGATCAGAAAAAGAGTCCCAACAACTCCTAAAAACTCTGTAAAAGAGAAAACCAAAAACAGTTTTTCAGAAATTCCAAAAGAAGAAAGAGCCGTTATGGCTTGTTGCAGGCCTACCGGTCGACTGCCGGTCGACCGGGTCCCTACTGGCAAAAGAGCCGTTGGAACTTCGGTCGACTGCCAGTCGACCGATCCAACAAAGGAAACACAGTTTCCTTCTATCGGTCGACCGACCCAGTCGACCGAAAAAATACAGAGAGCAAACATCTCTTTTCGGTCGACCGGTATGTAGGTTCGGTCGACCGACAGACATGCACAGCCTGTGCATGCCTGGACACAGCAGCCGGTCGACTGCCGGTCGACCGGTCTGCCTGAAATAGTTTTTTTCTGGGCAGATTTTTGAGTTAGAAAAATTTGTAAAAAATCTTTTAAAAACTCTGGAACTAAGTGTTATGCTGAACTTTGTTTATATACATGTTTTAAACACGTTTTTGAAGATATAAAGCTTTGAGTACATGTATGTATAAACCAAGGCATAAACTTAGAAATAAACATTTTCAAAAACATAGAAACATTCAAAACAAGTGTGTGTGCAAATCCTAGAGCCAAATTTCACATATTCTATCTTTAACAAAACTACACTTACAAACTTCTAGGTCTTCAAGACTTCAACATGGGCAATCTTCACTTGATCTTCAATATTGCACTTTGAGCCCAATTTGACTTGTCTTGAATCCAATACACCTTCCTTTAGGGAAGTAATCAACTCTTTAATATATAAACCTGAAACACACTTAAACAACAATTTATATTAGTACAAATAACTAATATGTTTTGTAATCATCAAAATACACTAAACATGGGTTGATTGTAACCTTGGGCCAACAATCTCCCCCTTTTGATGATGACAAAACATATGAGTTATTAAACAAATAAAAGAGGAAAGAGCTTGGAAAGCTCCCCCTTAAACAATGCTATGTATTTAACATGAATATGAACAACTATGTAAGCATACATAAAGCATTGAAAAATATCATCACCAAGAATAAACTATCATAAGGAATAACAAAATTTAAAACAAACAACATATATTTTCTCCATATATTTTCTCCATATATTTTCTCCCCCTTTTTGTCATACATCAAAAAGGGTTAAAAAAAATTTTAAGACAAAACAAAACAAACATATTAGAAACCAAAACAAAACAAACTAAGATATTTTAAGTATCAATCTTACATACATTCAATTCACCACAAATAAATGAAAATCTTGCATAATCTAAAGGTTTTGTGAAAATATCTGCAAGTTGAAAATCTGTGGAAACAAAATCGATATCAATGTCACCTTTTTCAAAGTGATCTCTAAGAAAATGATATCTAATGTCTATATGTTTGGTTTTACTATGTTGATTAGCATTTTTGGTCATGTGAATAGCACTAGTATTATCACAATAAATCTTAACATGATCAAAATGTAAATCAAAGTCGAGAAGAGTATGTTCATCCAGAGTACTTGTGCACAACAAGCTCCGGCTGCTACATACTCCGCCTCGGCGGTTGAAAGGGCTACACTATTTTGCTTCTTGGAAGACCAAGACACAAGACAATTGCCCAAGAATTGGCAAGTGCCACTTGTGCTCTTCCTATCTACCCTACAACCGGCATAGTCGGCATCCGAATAACTAGTCATGGTAAATTGGTTAGTTTTCGGATACCACAAACCTAAATCAATTGTGCCCCTAAGATACCTAATTATGCGTTTTACCGCTATTAAGTGTGATTCCTTAGGACATGATTGAAAACGTGCACATAAACATACGGAAAACATTATATCCGGCCTACTAGCCGTAAGATAGAGTAAACTACCAATCATGCTACGAAATAATTTGATGTCTACTTCCTTACCTTGTTCGTCCTTGTCAAGTTTCGTAGTGGTTGCCATGGGAGTCTTTGCTACTTTGGATCCTTCAAGCCCGAACCTCTTGATGAGTTCTTTGGTGTACTTGGCTTGGTTGATGAATGTCCCATCACTACGTTGCTTGATTTGAAGTCCAAGGAAGAAGTTGAGCTCCCCCATCATAGACATCTCGAATTCCTTTTTCATGCATGACTCAAAATTCTTGCAAAGTGAAACATTAGTAGATCCAAAAATAATGTCATCAACATAAATTTGAACTATGAGGATATCTTGATCTATATGTTTGGTAAATAATGTTTTATCAACTTTTCCTTTCTCAAAATCATTTGAAAGCAAAAATGAAGACAATCTTTCATACCAAGCCCTAGGGGCTTGTTTCAAACCATATAGTGCTTTATCTAATTTATAAACATAATTAGGGTGTGTAGGATCAACAAACCCGGGGGGTTGTTCAACATACACCTCCTCATCAATATAACCATTAAGAAAAGCACTCTTTACATCCATTTGAAATAACTTAAAATCTTTAAATGAGGCATATGCTAAGGTCATCCGTATGGCTTCGAGCCGTGCTACGGGTGCAAAGGTTTCTTCAAAATCGATTCCCTCGATTTGAGTGTAACCTTGGGCAACTAACCTAGCCTTGTTTCTAACTACATTACCCGATTCATCCAACTTGTTCTTAAAGATCCATTTAGTACCAATAGTTGGTCTATCTTGGGTCCTAGGAACAAGATGCCATACTTGGTTGCGCTCAAATTGATTGAGCTCCTCTTGCATAGCAAGCAACCAATATGAATCGGCCTCGGCTTCGAGGACATTTTTAGGTTCTATGTGTGAAATAAAAGCAAAATTATCACAAAAATCTTGAATCTTAGAGCGAGTGGTTACCCCTTTTGATACTTCACCTATGACGAGGTCCTTGGGATGATGAGGATTGAATCTCCAATCCTTTGGTAGTGGTTGAGAGGGCTCCTCTTCATTTGCTTGATGTTCATTTCCTTGAGCCTCTTCCACTTTGGCTTCACTTCCATCATCATCCTTTGGCTTGTCTCCCATGGTAGAAGCATCCTCCAAGGTCACTTTCTCCAACCCTTCATCTAAAGCATCAATTTCTACACAATTCTTAACAAACTTGTTAGATTCCTCAAATTTAACATGAATAGATTCCTCAATAGTCAAAGTTGACCTATTGAAGACTCTATAAGCCTTACTAGTATTTGAGTAACCTACAAAAATAGCCTCATATGATCTAGCATCAAATTTTCCCAAATTAATATTTGTATTTAAAACAAAACATTTGCAACCAAACACTTTGAAATAAGAAACATTAGGTTTTCTAGAAAAATACATCTCATAAGAAGTCTTAGTAGTATTTTTACATAGGAAAACACGATTTGCAATGTAACATGAAGTATGAACGGCCTCGGCCCACAAATAATGTGGTAGACCATATTCATTTAACATTGTCCTAGCCATCTCTTGTAAAGTACGATTTTTCCGCTCAACTACTCCATTTTGTTGTGGAGTTCTAGGACAAGAAAGTTCATGTTTTATTCCATGTTCCTCACAAAAAGTGGTAAAGGGAAGGTTAATGAACTCACCTCCTCTATCACTTCTTATTTTAATTATTGAGGAGTCATTTTCCTTTTCAACTCTTTTCTTAAAGGCTTGAAAATGTGAAAAGGTTTGACTTTTATGTTCAAGAAAATAAACCCAAGTAAAACGCGAAAAATCATCTACTAAAACATAAGCAAATCTACTCCCACTTAAACTTTTGGTTTGTGTAGGGCCAAATAAATCCATGTGGATTAGCTCCAATGGACGTGATGACATGATATCCTTAATTGATTTGAATGAGGACTTAGTTTGTTTCCCAAATTGACATGCGTCACAAACTCGGTCCTTTTCAAAGTTCAATGAAGGAATACCCTTCACCATTTCCTTAGAGTTAAGCCTAGAAATATGGTCAAATGAAACGTGGCCTAATCTCCTATGCCATAACCAAGAGTCGTCATCGAGGGCTTTTAAACATGTTATATTACAAGACATATTTAGCATATCTATCATATATACATTACTTTCACGAAAACCGGAAAATACACAAACATTAGAATTTTTGTCAACTATTTTACAAGCAATATCATCAAAAATAACATTAAATCCTTTATCACATAATTGACTAATGCTCAAGAGATTATGCTTGAGCCCGTCTACTAAAACTACATTTTCAATTAAAGGAGAAGTGCCAAGCTTTACATTACCAATACCAATGATTTTACCCTTGGCGTCATCTCCGAAGGTGACGGTGCCACCTTCATGATATCTTGATAGGGTTGCGAAATTGTTGATGTCCCAAGTCATGTGCCTTGAGCAACCGCTATCAAGATACCATAAACCTCTACGTCTTTGAGCTTTGGAAAGTACCTACATCATTTAAAATAATAGTTGATTTTGGTACCCAAACTTTCTTGGGTCCTTGAAAGTTAGTGTTACGAACCCAAACATTATGAGATGATGCACTTAGTCTATCATAGCAAAAATTAGCTAAGTGTCCTTTCCGTCCACAATGTGAACATGTGTACACTTTTCTATACATAAATGCATGGTGTGTATGTGAAGTGTGAGCATGCTTTGGGGGTTTACCATGATGCATAGGTTGTGTAGCATGTACATGAGCATGAGCATGAGCATGATGAACATTTTTCTTAGGAGCTTGTTTCTTAGGAAACATATTCTCCATCTTCTTCTTATCAAACTCACTACACTTTTTCAAAACAACATCTAATGAGTCTAATCTTTCCTTAAGCATGGCAATCTCATTAGAATCTACAAATGGGGTCTTTCCTTTACAAGCAATCTTATATTTTTCAAAATCATTTTTAGTGGAAACTAAAGAAGAATGCAAGTCATTATTTTCTTTAGAAAGATTTAACACTTGAATACTCAAAGATTCATTATCCTTTTTCATTTTCAAGTACTTTTTCTTCATGAAGTCATAATTTTGAGAAAGTTCTATAAATGCTTCACTTAACTCATCCATGGATAAATCTTCATCAAAAGGAGTTGAGGGGGTTACCTTGCTTGTGCTCTCATTTGCCATGAAGCACATATTGGCGGTGTCGATCTCCTCCTCGGATTCACTTTCGTCATCCCATGTTGCTTTCATAGCTTTCTTCTTGTATGGCTTCTTGGATGAAGATGGCTTTACTTGGTCCGGACACTCCGCTACAATGTGTCCCGGCTTTTGGCAATTGAAGCATATGATCTTTCTCTCTTCTTTGCCTCCTTGCCATCTCCTCCGTCCTTGGAACTTTGCCTTGTTGTACATCCTCCGGACGTTTTTGACTAGAAGTGAGAGCTCCTCGTCATCTTCTTCTTCATCATCTTCGTCGGAGTAAGTAGCATGACTTTTGAAGGCAATAGTCTTCTTCTTGGAGGGTGCCATGTCCTCCCTTGCCTTCCTCTCCATCTCATGGGTTTTTAAATTCCCAATGAGTCCGATGAGCTCAATCTCATCTTTATCATTGAGTTCCTTCAATGTTGTAACTTTCACTTCCCATGATGGAGGAAGAGCCCGGATGATCTTTCTCACCCTTTGGTCGTTGTTGATGTCTTCACCTAGAGAAGAAAGCCCATTAGTAATCTTAGTAAATTTAGTAACCATATCATCTATGGTTTCATGTTCTTGCATGCTAAAATTTTCATATTGGGACCGAAGAAGGTCTATCTTGGCCCTCTTCACTTGTGATGTCCCCTCATGTGTTACTAGCAAATGGGTCCAAATCTCATAGGCGGATTTGCAATGGATGACTCTAGCTATGTCATCATCATTGAGGGCTTGTAGGAGTGCATAATGAGCCCTAGCATTGGCATCAAACTCCTTGGTCTCAATTTCGGACCAAGTAGATTCATCACCATCGGGGGTACTAAATTGTTTAGTCACGGCCTTTGCAACTCGGCTACCTAGAGATTGCAAGAAAACGGTCATCTTAACCTTCCATATGGGAAAGTTAAGTCCATCAAACTTAGGGGGTGTCTTAATACCATCGGCCATGTTTACTATGTGGAAATGAATGAAATGATTAGCAATATGAGGATCTCTCTAAGGTTGTTAAGCCAAATCCTAGAGTCCAAGCTCTGATACCAATTGAAATACACCTAGAGGGGGGGTGAATAGGTGTAATTGCTAATCTAATGATCTTTTTAAACTTATGAAATGAGTGATGCAACAATCTCTCAAAAACACGACTAAGAGCCGAATACCCCTTGCGAGGTTCTGAACTCCTTCCTCCCAATTCCCCTTAAATGGGTTAGAGGTGCGCAATGCAACCGTGTTGTATTGAGGTGTGATTGATCAATGCCAAGTATGATGATGAAAATGAAAGGCTCACAATGTAACACAACAAGTATAGCAACACAAGATTCCACAAGTAGAGGGTTAGTTACTCAAGCAAATAATTCAAGGCAATATAAAACAAGAGAAATTGAAAGCAAGAAGAACGCAAAGGCAATCGCAAACAAGGATGATTTGTTTCGAGGTTCGAGCCCGTTGCTCTAGTCCCCGCCTTCACCTCCGTGAAGGGTTTCCACTATCCCCTTAGGATCCCGTACAAGTTAGGCCTCCAAAGACCTCAAGCCCGTAGCTTCACCTTACAAAGAAACTCCACCGAGGAGCTTGTCTCCACAAGAACAAGGATTACAAATAGTGATCTTTAACTAGACCACAACACTCTTTTACAAACACTCTCACTCTTTTACAACTTCACTTATAGAAAGAATATGAAATTTTTGGCTCTATGAAGTGTGGTGAGAAAAGCTTCAGTTGTAGAGTGATATTAGAGATCAAACAACAACTGAAAAACCAATTTGAAAGAATGGAAATGAAAGCTTTAAACTATTTTTCTCTTTCTCTTGAAAACAATGAAAACTTGTATTTTTCTTGGTAAATAACTAAGGCCTATTCCCCACTATTTATAGGGAGAGAATAGGTTAAAAACTCTGATTTTTCCAGCTAATTTGATCAGAAAAAGAGTCCCAACAACTCCTAAAAACTCTGTAAAAGAGAAAACCAAAAACAGTTTTTCAGAAATTCCAAAAGAAGAAAGAGCCGTTATGGCTTGTTGCAGGCCTACCGGTCGACTGCCGGTCGACCGGGTCCCTGCTGGCAAAAGAGCCGTTGGAACTTCGGTCGACTGCCAGTCGACCGATCCAACAAAGGAAACACAGTTTCCTTCTATCGGTCGACCGACCCAGTCGACCGAAAAGATACAGAGAGCAAACATCTCTTTTCGGTCGACCGGTATGTAGGTTCGGTCGACCGACAGACATGCACAGCCTGTGCATGTCTGGACACAGCAGCCGGTCGACTGCCGGTCGACCGGTCTGCCTGAAATAGTTTTTTCTGGGCAGATTTTTGAGTTAGAAAAATTTGTAAAAAATCTTTTAAAAACTCTGGAACTAAGTGTTATGCTGAACTTTGTTTATATACATGTTTTAAACACGTTTTTGAAGATATAAAGCTTTGAGTACATGTATGTATAAACCAAGGCATAAACTTAGAAATAAACATTTTCAAAAACATAGAAACATTCAAAACAAGTGTGTGTGCAAATCCTAGAGCCAAATTTCACATATTCTATCTTTAACAAAACTACACTTACAAACTTCTAGGTCTTCAAGACTTCAACATGGGCAATCTTCACTTGATCTTCAATATTGCACTTTGAGCCCAATTTGACTTGTCTTGAATCCAATACACCTTCCTTTAGGGAAGTAATCAACTCTTTAATATATAAACCTGAAACACACTTAAACAACAATTTATATTAGTACAAATAACTAATATGTTTTGTAATCATCAAAATACACTAAACATGGGTTGATTGTAACCTTGGGCCAACAATCTCCCCCTTTTTGATGATGACAAAACATATGAGTTATTAAACAAATAAAAGAGGAAAGAGCTTGGAAAGCTCCCCCTTAAACAATGCTATGTATTTAACATGAATATGAACAACTATGTAAGCATACATAAAGCATTGAAAAATATCATCACCAAAAATAAACTATCATAAGGAATAACAAAATTTAAAACAAAAACATATATTTTCTCCATATATTTTCTCCATATATTTTCTCCCCCTTTTTGTCATACATCAAAAAGGGTTAAAAAAAATTTTAAGACAAAACAAAACAAACATATTAGAAACCAAAACAAAACAAACTAAGATATTTTAAGTATCAATCTTACATACATTCAATTCACCACAAATAAATGAAAATCTTGCATAATCTAAAGGTTTTGTGAAAATATCTGCAAGTTGAAAATCTGTGGAAACAAAATCGATATCAATGTCACCTTTTTCAAAGTGATCTCTAAGAAAATGATATCTAATGTCTATATGTTTGGTTTTACTATGTTGATTAGCATTTTTGGTCATGTGAATAGCACTAGTATTATCACAATAAATCTTAACATGATCAAAATGTAAATCAAAATCGAGAAGAGTATGTTTCATCCAGAGTACTTGTGCACAACAAGCTCCGGCTGCTACATACTCCGCCTCGGCGGTTGAAAGGGCTACACTATTTTGCTTCTTGGAAGACCAAGACACAAGACAATTGCCCAAGAATTGGCAAGTGCCACTTGTGCTCTTCCTATCTACCCTACAACCGGCATAGTCGGCATCCGAATAACTAGTCATGGTAAATTGGTTAGTTTTCGGATACCACAAACCTAAATCAATTGTGCCCCTAAGATACCTAATTATGCGTTTTACCGCTATTAAGTGTGATTCCTTAGGACATGATTGAAAACGTGCACATAAACATACGGAAAACATTATATCCGGCCTACTAGCCGTAAGATAGAGTAAACTACCAATCATGCTACGAAATAATTTGATGTCTACTTCCTTACCTTGTTCGTCCTTGTCAAGTTTCGTAGTGGTTGCCATGGGAGTCTTTGCTACTTTGGATCCTTCAAGCCCGAACCTCTTGATGAGTTCTTTGGTGTACTTGGCTTGGTTGATGAATGTCCCATCACTACGTTGCTTGATTTGAAGTCCAAGGAAGAAGTTGAGCTCCCCCATCATAGACATCTCGAATTCCTTTTTCATGCATGACTCAAAATTCTTGCAAAGTGAAACATTAGTAGATCCAAAAATAATGTCATCAACATAAATTTGAACTATGAGGATATCTTGATCTATATGTTTGGTAAATAATGTTTTATCAACTTTTCCTTTCTTAAAATCATTTGAAAGCAAAAATGAAGACAATCTTTCATACCAAGCCCTAGGGGCTTGTTTCAAACCATATAGTGCTTTATCTAATTTATAAACATAATTAGGGTGTGTAGGATCAACAAACCCGGGGGGTTGTTCAACATACACCTCCTCATCAATATAACCATTAAGAAAAGCACTCTTTACATCCATTTGAAATAACTTAAAATCTTTAAATGAGGCATATGCTAAGGTCATCCGTATGGCTTCGAGCCGTGCTACGGGTGCAAAGGTTTCTTCAAAATCGATTCCCTCGATTTGAGTGTAACCTTGGGCAACTAACCTAGCCTTGTTTCTAACTACATTACCCGATTCATCCAACTTGTTCTTAAAGATCCATTTAGTACCAATAGTTGGTCTATCTTGGGCCTAGGAACAAGATGCCATACTTGGTTGCGCTCAAATTGATTGAGCTCCTCTTGCATAGCAAGCAACCAATATGAATCGGCCTCGGCCTCGAGGACATTTTTAGGTTCTATGTGTGAAATAAAAGCAAAATTACCACAAAAATCTTGAATCTTAGAGCGAGTGGTTACCCCTTTTGATACTTCACCTATGACGAGGTCCTTGGGATGATGAGGATTGAATCTCCAATCCTTTGGTAGTGGTTGAGAGGGCTCCTCTTCATTTGCTTGATGTTCATTTCCTTGAGCCTCTTCCACTTTGGCTTCACTTCCATCATCATCCTTTGGCTTGTCTCCCATGGTAGAAGCATCCTCCAAGGTCACTTTCTCCAACCCTTCATCTAAAGCATCAATTTCTACACAATTCTTAACAAACTTGTTAGATTCCTCAAATTTAACATGAATAGATTCCTCAATAGTCAAAGTTGACCTATTGAAGACTCTATAAGCCTTACTAGTATTTGAGTAACCTACAAAAATAGCCTCATATGATCTAGCATCAAATTTTCCCAAATTAATATTTGTATTTAAAACAAAACATTTGCAACCAAACACTTTGAAATAAGAAACATTAGGTTTTCTAGAAAAATACATCTCATAAGAAGTCTTAGTAGTATTTTTACATAGGAAAACACGATTTGCAATGTAACATGAAGTATGAACGGCCTCGGCCCACAAATAATGTGGTAGACCATATTCATTTAACATTGTCCTAGCCATCTCTTGTAAAGTACGATTTTTCCGCTCAACTACTCCATTTTGTTGTGGAGTTCTAGGACAAGAAAGTTCATGTTTTATTCCATGTTCCTCACAAAAAGTGGTAAAGGGAAGGTTAATGAACTCACCTCCTCTATCACTTCTTATTTTAATTATTGAGGAGTCATTTTCCTTTTCAACTCTTTTCTTAAAGGCTTGAAAATGTGAAAAGGTTTGACTTTTATGTTCAAGAAAATAAACCCAAGTAAAACGCGAAAAATCATCTACTAAAACATAAGCAAATCTACTCCCACTTAAACTTTTGGTTTGTGTAGGGCCAAATAAATCCATGTGGATTAGCTCCAATGGACGTGATGACATGATATCCTTAATTGATTTGAATGAGGACTTAGTTTGTTTCCCAAATTGACATGCGTCACAAACTCGGTCCTTTTCAAAGTTCAATGAAGGAATACCCTTCACCATTTCCTTAGAGTTAAGCCTAGAAATATGGTCAAATGAAACGTGGCCTAATCTCCTATGCCATAACCAAGAGTCGTCATCGAGGGCTTTTAAA
Organism: Agave tequilana; assembly: GCA_038442645.1. Classification (NCBI taxonomy): domain Eukaryota; kingdom Viridiplantae; phylum Streptophyta; class Magnoliopsida; order Asparagales; family Asparagaceae; genus Agave; species Agave tequilana. The sequence goes on along the minus strand of JAVJIF010025513.1, from coordinate 40,043 downwards.
CATGTTATATTACAAGACATATTTAGCATATCTATCATATATACATTACTTTCACGAAAACCGGAAAATACACAAACATTAGAATTTTTGTCAACTATTTTACAAGCAATATCATCAAAAATAACATTAAATCCTTTATCACATAATTGACTAATGCTCAAGAGATTATGCTTGAGCCCGTCTACTAAAACTACATTTTCAATTAAAGGAGAAGTGCCAAGCTTTACATTACCAATACCAATGATTTTACCCTTGGCGTCATCTCCGAAGGTGACGGTGCCACCTTCATGATATCTTGATAGGGTTGCGAAATTGTTGATGTCCCAAGTCATGTGCCTTGAGCAACCGCTATCAAGATACCATAAACCTCTACGTCTTTGAGCTTTGGAAAGTACCTACATCATTTAAAACAATAGTTGATTTTGGTACCCAAACTTTCTTGGGTCCTTGAAAGTTAGTGTTACGAACCCAAACATTATGAGATGATGCACTTAGTCTATCATAGCAAAAATTAGCTAAGTGTCCTTTCCGTCCACAATGTGAACATGTGTACACTTTTCTATACATAAATGCATGGTGTGTATGTGAAGTGTGAGCATGCTTTGGGGGTTTACCATGATGCATAGGTTGTGTAGCATGTACATGAGCATGAGCATGAGCATGATGAACATTTTTCTTAGGAGCTTGTTTCTTAGGAAACATATTCTCCATCTTCTTCTTATCAAACTCACTACACTTTTTCAAAACAACATCTAATGAGTCTAATCTTTCCTTAAGCATGGCAATCTCATTAGAATCTACAAATGGGGTCTTTCCTTTACAAGCAATCTTATATTTTTCAAAATCATTTTTAGTGGAAACTAAAGAAGAATGCAAGTCATTATTTTCTTTAGAAAGATTTAACACTTGAATACTCAAAGATTCATTATCCTTTTTCATTTTCAAGTACTTTTTCTTCATGAAGTCATAATTTTGAGAAAGTTCTATAAATGCTTCACTTAACTCATCCATGGATAAATCTTCATCAAAAGGAGTTGAGGGGGTTACCTTGCTTGTGCTCTCATTTGCCATGAAGCACATATTGGCGGTGTCGATCTCCTCCTCGGATTCACTTTCGTCATCCCATGTTGCTTTCATAGCCTTCTTCTTGTATGGCTTCTTGGATGAAGATGGCTTTACTTGGTCCGGACACTCCGCTACAATGTGTCCCGGCTTTTGGCAATTGAAGCATATGATCTTTCTCTCTTCCTTGCCTCCTTGCCATCTCCTCCGTCCTTGGAACTTTGCCTTGTTGTACATCCTCCGGACGTTTTTGACTAGAAGTGAGAGCTCCTCGTCATCTTCTTCTTCATCATCTTCGTCGGAGTAAGTAGCATGACTTTTGAAGGCAATAGTCTTCTTCTTGGAGGGTGCCATGTCCTCCCTTGCCTTCCTCTCCATCTCATGGGTTTTTAAATTCCCAATGAGTCCGATGAGCTCAATCTCATCTTTATCATTGAGTTCCTTCAATGTTGTAGCTTTCACTTCCCATGATGGAGGAAGAGCCCGGATGATCTTTCTCACCCTTTGGTCGTTGTTGATGTCTTCACCTAGAGAAGAAAGCCCATTAGTAATCTTAGTAAATTTAGTAACCATATCATCTATGGTTTCATGTTCTTGCATGCTAAAATTTTCATATTGGGACCGAAGAAGGTCTATCTTGGCCCTCTTCACTTGTGATGTCCCCTCATGTGTTACTAGCAAATGGGTCCAAATCTCATAGGCGGATTTGCAATGGATGACTCTAGCTATGTCATCATCATTGAGGGCTTGTAGGAGTGCATAATGAGCCCTAGCATTGGCATCAAACTCCTTGGTCTCAATTTCGGACCAAGTAGATTCATCACCATCGGGGGTACTAAATTGTTTAGTCACGGCCTTTGCAACTCGGCTACCTAGAGATTGCAAGAAAACGGTCATCTTAACCTTCCATATGGGAAAGTTAAGTCCATCAAACTTAGGGGGTGTCTTAATACCATCGGCCATGTTTACTATGTGGAAATGAATGAAATGATTAGCAATATGAGGATCTCTCTAAGGTTGTTAAGCCAAATCCTAGAGTCCAAGCTCTGATACCAATTGAAATACACCTAGAGGGGGGTGAATAGGTGTAATTGCTAATCTAATGATCTTTTTAAACTTATGAAATGAGTGATGCAACAATCTCTCAAAAACACGACTAAGAGCCGAATACCCCTTGCGAGGTTCTGAACTCCTTCCTCCCAATTCCCCTTAAATGGGTTAGAGGTGCGCAATGCAACCGTGTTGTATTGAGGTGTGATTGATCAATGCCAAGTATGATGATGAAAATGAAAGGCTCACAATGTAACACAACAAGTATAGCAACACAAGATTCCACAAGTAGAGGGTTAGTTACTCAAGCAAATAATTCAAGGCAATATAAAACAAGAGAAATTGAAAGCAAGAAGAACGCAAAGGCAATCGCAAACAAGGATGATTTGTTTCGAGGTTCGAGCCCGTTGCTCTAGTCCCCGCCTTCACCTCCGTGAAGGGTTTCCACTATCCCCTTAGGATCCCGTACAAGTTAGGCCTCCAAAGACCTCAAGCCCGTAGCTTCACCTTACAAAGAAACTCCACCGAGGAGCTTGTCTCCACAAGAACAAGGATTACAAATAGTGATCTTTAACTAGACCACAACACTCTTTTACAAACACTCTCACTCTTTTACAACTTCACTTATAGAAAGAATATGAAATTTTTGGCTCTATGAAGTGTGGTGAGAAAAGCTTCAGTTGTAGAGTGATATTAGAGATCAAACAACAACTGAAAAACCAATTTGAAAGAATGGAAATGAAAGCTTTAAACTATTTTTCTCTTTCTCTTGAAAACAATGAAAACTTGTATTTTTCTTGGTAAATAACTAAGGCCTATTCCCCACTATTTATAGGGAGAGAATAGGTTAAAAACTCTGATTTTTCCAGCTAATTTGATCAGAAAAAGAGTCCCAACAACTCCTAAAAACTCTGTAAAAGAGAAAACCAAAAACAGTTTTTCAGAAATTCCAAAAGAGGAAAGAGCCGTTATGGCTTGTTGCAGGCCTACCGGTCGACTGCCGGTCGACCGGGTCCCTGCTGGCAAAAGAGCCGTTGGAACTTCGGTCGACTGCCAGTCGACCGATCCAACAAAGGAAACACAGTTTCCTTCTATCGGTCGACCGACCCAGTCGACCGAAAAGATACAGAGAGCAAACATCTCTTTTCGGTCGACCGGTATGTAGGTTCGGTCGACCGACAGACATGCACAGCCTGTGCATGTCTGGACACAGCAGCCGGTCGACTGCCGGTCGACCGGTCTGCCTGAAATAGTTTTTTTCTGGGCAGATTTTTGAGTTAGAAAAATTTGTAAAAAATCTTTTAAAAACTCTGGAACTAAGTGTTATGCTGAACTTTGTTTATATACATGTTTTAAACACGTTTTTGAAGATATAAAGCTTTGAGTACATGTATGTATAAACCAAGGCATAAACTTAGAAATAAACATTTTCAAAAACATAGAAACATTCAAAACAAGTGTGTGTGCAAATCCTAGAGCCAAATTTCACATATTCTATCTTTAACAAAACTACACTTACAAACTTCTAGGTCTTCAAGACTTCAACATGGGCAATCTTCACTTGATCTTCAATATTGCACTTTGAGCCCAATTTGACTTGTCTTGAATCCAATACACCTTCCTTTAGGGAAGTAATCAACTCTTTAATATATAAACCTGAAACACACTTAAACAACAATTTATATTAGTACAAATAACTAATATGTTTTGTAATCATCAAAATACACTAAACATGGGTTGATTGTAACCTTGGGCCAACACTGCTTAATGCATCTGGGACTGTATTGTCCTTACCAGGGTGGTATTGTAAGTCTATGTCATAGTCGGCCATCAATTCAAGCCACCGCCTTTGCCTCATGTTTAATTCTTTCTGTGTGAAGATATACTTAAGGCTCTTATGATCAGTATAGATCAATACTTTGTCCCCAGAAGGTAGTGTCTCCAGATCTTCAATGCAAATATTACCGCCGCCAGTTCTAAGTCATGGGTTGGGTAATTTCTCTCGTGTGGTTTCAATTGCCTAGATGCATAAGCTATGACATGACCATGCTGCATTAATACACATCCTAGGCCTTTTCCGGATGCATCACTATATATAACCATTCCTCCTGTTCCTGAGGGAGTCTTCAGATTGGAGCTGAAATTAGTCTTTCCTTTAATTGTTCAAATGCTGCAGTACATTCCTCTGACCATTGATACCTTTCCCCTTTTCTGGTGAGCTTTGTTAATGGGGTTGCGATTTTGGAGAAGTCTTGTACAAATCTTCTGTAATATCCGGCTAATCCAATAAAGCTTTTAATTCTGTTACTGTCCTGGGGATTGGCCAATCTTTGACTGCTTGAATCTTGTTAGGGTCAACTGAAATTCCTTCTTCTGAAACTACATGACCCAAGAAAGCTATACGGTCTAACCAGAACTCACACTTGCTTTCCTTTGCATAAAGTTGTTCCTGCCGGAGAGTCTGTAGTACCATTCTCAAGTGTTCTGCATGCTCTCTGTCGTTCTTAGAATATATCAAGATATCGTCGATAAACACCACAACAAACTGGTCCAAATATGGCGAGAAAACTCGGTTCATTAAATCCATAAAGACAGCTGGGGCATTGGTTACTCCGAAGGGCATGACTAGAAATTCGTAATGACCATAGCGAGTTCTAAATGCTGTCTTCGAAATATCTTCTTTCCTCACTTTCAGTTGGTGATAACCTGATTGTAAATCCAACTTTGAAAACACCTGAGCCCCATGAAGTTGATCAAAAAGATCATCAATTCTTGGTAAGGGATACTTATTCTTAATGGTAACCTTGTTTAACTCTCTGTAGTCTATACACAACCGCCTACCACCATCTTTCTTGTTGGCCAATAGCACTGGAGCTCCCCATGGTGAAGTACTTGGTCTAATCAATCCCTTGTCAGAATATTCCTGTAACTGCTTATTTAGAACTTCTAACTTAGTAGGCGCCATTCTGTATGGAGCTTTAGATATTGGGACTGTGCCCGGAATGATATCAATAGAGAACTCAATTACTCTATCGGGTGGAAGTCCTGAGATCTCCTTAAATACTTCTGGAAACTCATTCCAAACTGGTACTCCTTTTTCTAGATCTCAGCAGCAGTCATCTGTGTTTTTCCCTTGGCAGGTTTGTGTTCTCCTTCAAATTGAAACTCAGGCTGAAGCGGTATTCTGAAAATGACTTTCTTGTTTCGACAATCAATGACCGTATGGTATTTGCTGAGCCAAGTCATGCCTAAGATTACGTCGTACCCCTTAGTATCTAGTACGAGCATATCCACTGTTAATGTCCTGTCACACAGTTCCACCGGACAATCTACACAAATTCTGTTAGAGATGACTACCCCATTACCGGTACTAATCTCCCACTGGTGGTCTAAATATTCAACAGGTATAGAGTTCAAAGCAATGAAACTATCTGATATGTAACAATGAGAAGCTCCAGAATCAAAGAGGGCTAAGACAGGTTTAGAGTGCACCATAATCTTACCTGTTACCACCTCTCCAGAAGTTTGGGCCTCTTCCGCTGTCAAGTTGTAGGCCCGTCCTCTTCCACGACCTACTGTTATTCTTCCTCCCCTTGGAGCTGGGCGAAAAAACCCGTTGTTGTGGAGGGAGAGGGGCCCTTTCGACTATCAGCCCTGGATTCCTCTGTCCAATAGGTGCAGGAAGTACCGGTAGGGTCCTGTTCATCATCCCAGTTCTCTTAAGGGGACAACCTTCTATTGTGTGATCACCGGATCCACATGCCAGGCACAACCCATTAGCCCTGCGACAATCCTTTTGCAAGTGACCTGGCCTCTTGCAATAATTACAAACAGGAACTATTTGAGTCGACTGAGGAGGGGCTGACCGAAATGGTCTTCTAACCATTGGGACTTTTGCAGTCCTGACTGGACCTTCTCTGCCCAGTTGCTGAAATGGCCTCTTCATGGCCTGACTCCTCCTCTGATCAAGGTTCTTTTTCTCCAATCCTCGCTCCACTTCCCGAGCTACAGTGAGGACCTGGGAATACGTTTTCAGCTGCTGGGGAATCAAAAGGACTTGAATATCCATTTGTAAGCCCTGCTGAAATCTGCTTGCCGTTTCTCCTCATCAGCTATCATATATGGAGCAAAACGGCTCAGCCTTAAGAACTCAGCAGCATATTCGTCAACAGACCGGTTCCATTGTTGAAGTCGGATGAATTGTTCTTCCATCTCTTTCTGAGCTGTGGTAGGGAAGAATCTATCATAAAAGCTTTTAGAGAACTGGTCCCAAGTGATGGGTTTATCCAGTCTCGCTTCTTCAGCTAGCCACCAGTTTCTAGCCACGTCCTTTAATTGGATCTTGGCGACTTCCACCTTATCTTCCTCTGGGACCCTTGCTGCCTTCAAGAGATCTGTTGTGTCAATTAGCCATTGCTCGGCATCTAGCGGTCTTTCTCCCCCCGTAAATATTGCCGGCTGCAACCGCCTGAAGTCTGACACGTTGCCTGGCCTCCGTTCTTGAGGAGCTGCTATCAATCCTTGCCGGAGGAGTTCGGTCTGCCTTTGTTGATTCTCCACCATATTCTGGATAACCCTAAGAATATCAGCATTTCCCCCTGTGGGTCCATTCTGTGGCTGCCCAGAGTTGTTACGTCCTGCCCTCCTATCCATATCTATGTTGGTAAAAGATGTCTGAAAAGAGGAGTGAAAGCAGAAGATAGATGGACTTTAGGAATCGAGGGAAGGAATATCAAGAAGAAATGGATAACTTTGTAGTTGGAATGTTTAACCGAAACTCATGCACCCCAACTGCAAATTAAGATCCCATTAATTTGCAATTTGGTTGTACTGTAGGTGTGAGAGCCTAGGCTCTGATACCAACCTGTAACGCCCCGATCCGGAGGGTACGGAGACGTTACTGCGACGTACATACGCAGGTCGGAAGTACCCTCACGTATGTACGCTAAGCAACAATACATGCAAGTAAAAGAGTACGGAAGCACGTGGCAATATACATTCCAACATAAAGATTACAAAGTCATCACAGAGCGTGATATACTGATACATGTACATTATATCACAGCCAGATACAAAAGTAAAATTACAATTTGTACAACAAAAGGTGCTCACGGGCTGAGAAGAAGATCCCCGAGCTAGCAGAAGGATTCAGGAACGGAAGGAGCTAGGGCAAATCAGCTTGTTCCAAGAAATAGGCTTGATCTTCAGTGGAGGGCTCCACTTCAATCCACGCTTCAGAACCTGAACAGACAAATTCAAGGGAGTCAGGACCTCCCAAACAAATGATCAGGTAACAGCCGAGTGGCATAAGAGATATGAGTAGGAGAGTTGATGTAGTATCATGAATAATCAGCCAGCAAGTAAAGGAAGCATAACGAGTTAAAGTTGGGAAGACATTGTACTAGCTTAGGCTACGACCTCATGAGACTAGTACCTCGAGGGAATAATCCAAATAAGGAAACCCTCATCTATATACCTTTATCTCATGTCATCGTAATCCAAGCGCATATAACATCCACAATTAGCGTCTTTTATTATTATTACTTGTCTTACTCTGATGCCTAGCTATGTGAACTAGCGTCCCAGCACACATAGATCCACATCCGAGTAAGCAAGGTTGTTATTGAAAACTAGCGGGGGTATCAACGAACAATGTTTACAGTGGGTCCCGTGCATACCCGGGACCACGGCCCAGGATTGTTCCGTTGCTGGTGGACGGAACCTGCCGCAAGGCGTACAGTAGGGTCTTATAGGATGCCCTTGTCAAGATGGTACCAAGAAGGAGGGAGCCAGCGCTCCCCTCGGTCGCCTGGAGGCCCTCAGGTCAAACCGGAAAATGTAGTTGCACAACATACCTAAAACCACTGTAAACACGAACATATGTTGATAGCCGCATGTTTCCCCCGACCCGATGTAAGTTGTCTCATTTATGAGTTATTTAGGTAATTATCCGATTTCGGGAATGAGCAGGAGCAAGTCCGGAATATTATGAAGACAGGAGTATCAGGAGTATAATGTGTACTATCACGTAATTCAAGTTTGTAAAACAAGATGCCCGGTTACCATTCCCGTTATCGTGATAATTAAAAGAGTCAAGTGTGTCATGCCTGGTGTCAAGAGATAGCATGACAAGAGGAGATATTCGTCAAGTGACAAGTCATGTAATAACAATATATATAATACAAGTCCCGAGGATAAGGTCCATATTCAAGGAAGTGATTAGCCGCAACAGACAGCCAAACTTAGTCGACTAGGGAGAAGCAAGTAGTCGACTTATGAAGGGTTAGTCGACTATAGAGGAAGGCCAAGTCGACTAATAAGGCCGCGTCTCATAGGGCCGCGTCTTCAGGAAAAAGTTAGTCGACTAGGGGAAAAAGATAGTCGACTAATAAGGTCACGTTTTCAGAAAAAGGGCGCGTTCCAAATAAGCTAGTCGACTTGAGGCAAGGGAGTAGTCGACTAATAAAGGGTTCAAGTCGACTAATGACTGGGTCAAGTCGACTAACAGAGTGCAAACAGAGAGCAGAACCTGACTTTTGAGGGTTGCGTTTGTTGATAAAAATACAAGTATAAAAATAGTTATCCATGTCTTGGCGAGTAAAGTTACTCGCCTAAAATGTTCCTTTGATGCGTCCGACGAAGAAAAGCTCGGCCCCAATCCAAAAGGAGGGTACCGGCCCTAGAGTCTTGCCGATGATGACGAGGAGCACGGCCCCCAATCCAAAGGAGGTGGCCGACCTTAAAAGGGAAGGAGAGAGGTTGAAGGTGCAAGTATAGTTCAATTTGACAAAATGGGATTTTGCAAACGATGTTACGGGGGACGAATCTATAGTTCGTCAGAAAGAGGATGACGAGGAGGTGAAGATGGTATGCTTGGTGGTGGCTACGGTGGTGCAGGTGGTAGTGGAGATGGTGGTGAAGTTTGATGGAGAGGATGGGTTTCTTTGATATTTCTTGGTGAAATGAGGTTGAAGAAGATGGTGTAGTTGTTGGAAATGGAGGAGGAGATGGAGGGGAAGAAGGTGGAAGAGTTGGTGGAGTTATTGGTGGTGAAAAGATGGAGAAAATGGGTTGTAATGGCCAGCCAAGAAGCTTGGGCTGCTGTTTTTGGTGGCTCCTGCTGGCTGCAAATGAAGGAGGAGAAGAGAAAGTGAAGGAGAGAGAAGATGGGAGTGTATATATATAAAGGGGAGAAATAATATAATAATGTGCCATCTCCACTATGAATGAAACTTGGCGTTTCCTTCCAAAGAATGTCGCGTCCCCAAGACAATCAAAGCTTCGTCTAGGCAAATAAGGAGCCAAACGCGGAATCAAGGTTGCGTCCAGTAGAAAACGCAAAAGTTGCGTTTAAAAGAAAAGACAAAAAGGCATGATTGATTTGACCTGAGTTGATTTAGCCCATAAGCATTAAATGCAGTATGGAGAGGATCACTGTATTTAATGATGAATCCAGTTGACGAAACTTGCGTTTGAGGAAGGAGAGAGAAAATGAGAAAAGAAAAAAGTGGAATATTTGGATAAATCCCGGTATCTGGGAAAATACCGAAACTCCAGAATAGTCCAAAATTGAAGTATCTCAAAAAGTCTCCCAAAAATTCTCAAAAATAATAAATATTATTTTAAGATTTTTAGTGAAATCGGTTTTCAGAAATTCAATTCCATTTTTAAAATAAAAATCCGGGAATCCACTGTGAACGGTGTTTATACCGGGTAGGCCGGATTTTTGATAAATTCTGAAAATTCTAAAAAAATTCATTTAGATAGAAAACATGATTTCAAGAAATACTGTGAAAGCCGTTTTAAGATTTTCAACTCCGTTTGTAAATTAAAAATCTGAGAGTCGGTCAGCGACACTGGTCGACACCGGTTTTGAAGATTTACAATTAAATTCTGAAAAATTCCAGAAAATCATGAAAAATTTAGAATATTAAAAAATAATATTTGAAACTGAAATCGGTCAAATTTGATTACCAAAAAGGTCAAATCATGCAGTACTGCTATATGAGTAAGAATTTAAATAACAGAAAATAAAATAAAATAAAATAAATAAAAAAAATACTCTCCAAAAATCAGGATACATAACTGTGTACGTATACCGAGGATGGGGTGTTACAGGAGGTGTACATGTGGGTGTATATATAGGAGAGTGGAAATTTACAAGTGATACCATCAATCACTAAAAATCCAAGCCCGCGTCTCAAGTCAAGCCCACATTTGGATAAAAAGTGCCTAGACGTGAGGATGAGCTCCGCGTCCTTATTAGGCTGAGTTAAGACATGAGACTCGCCATAATTGAGAAGAGTGGGGGGTGGTTGGGATATTTATTGTGTGGCTGAGAAGTTTTGAGAAAAATTAGGAAGAAAGAAAAAGAAAAGGAAAAGAGGGGAAAATTATGAGTGAATGAGAAAAATTAAAAAATAAAAAAATAATGGGAAAATATCTGGATAAAATTTCGGAGTCCGAGAAAACACCGAAAACTCTGAAAAAGCCCAATAAATGAAGTAATTTGGAATGTTTTCAAAAAATTCTCAAAAATAATAAATATTATTTTAAGACACATGATGAAATCAGATTTTAAAAATTCAATCTCATTTTCAAAATAAAATTTTGGAATCTATCGTCAATACCGGCCGACCCCAAATCTGATAGAATTTTGATAAATTCAGAAAAATCCTCAAAAATGCAATTTAGATAGAAAATATAATTTTAAGAGATAGTATTAAAGCAGTTTTTAGAAATTTGACTCAATTTGTAAATTAACATTCCTAGAATTGACTAGCGGCATTGGTTGACACGGTTTTGAAGATTTATAATTTTACTCAGAAAAATTCTAAAAAATTATGAAAAATTTAAAATATTGAAAAATAATGTTTGAAACTGAAATCGGTCAAATCTGAACACCGAAAAGATCAAATTGAGTTATACACTAGGATCGGGCCCCCGATCTAGACTAGGGCTAACTTTGAGTCCACGAATCGAGATCCAAAGCAAAGCGATCATACAGATAATCATAAAACAAAAAAATAAAAATGGAAAGTAAATCAAAAAATACCATAAAAAAATCTAAATATGTGACTAAGTACGTATTCCGAAAACTGGGTGTTATATTCTACTCACCTAACAAAAATTTCGTCCTTAAAATTTCTATAAGGAAGGAGATGAACACAGGAGGGACAGGGTCAACTATGATAATATGATAAAGTAAAAACGATAAGAAAGATTACCAACTCAGGATGCAAAAGATTGGGGGTAGTGGTCATGGTGACATCCTCAGGGTTCCTGTTCCGAGTATTGGGCTCCACATTCTACCACTACTTCATCGACGCCTCGGCTTCTTCTCCTGACATATGGTAGACTTGGACTCTTCCACAATCTATTACAATTCTTGCCCCCTCTATAACTGATCATGCTCTGGGTTGGAAGAGGAGCTCTTCTGCCAATAGTTTTTGGGTTCTTTCTCGGTGGTGGGGTTGGAAGTGCTGGGGGTTCTACTCGTGCTAAAAATGTTGGTGGTGTTGGATAGGTCCTTTTGAATGGACAATCACCTATCGAGTGATTGCAGGATCCACATGTCTAGCCTATTAGCCTTTCGACAATTGCGTTGGATGTGTCTGAGCTTCAGGCAGTACCTGCATATCATCTGTTGAAGGGGAGGTCAGAATGGTTGCTTGATTACTGAACCGTTGGTAGGTCTGGCTGAGTCTTCTTTATTCATTAAGTGAAAGGGTCTCTTTACTGGTTTGTTTTACACTGGTTCTCGCTCCTCTTCTTCAATGCCCATTCTACTTCACAGGCAATGGAAAGAAATTGTGAGTACGTCTTCAGCTGTTGAGGAATAAGAAACATTTGGATGTCCATCTTCAGCCTTTACTAAAATCTGCTAGCCCGTTTCTCTTCGTCTGTCACTATGCATGGTGCAAACCTGCTAAGCCTCAAGAATTTGACAGCATATTCATCCACTGACTGATTCTGTTATTGTAGCCGGATAAATTATTCTTCTATTTCTTTTTGAGCTGTTATAGGGAAGAATCTCTCGTAGACCCTTCGAAAACTGGTCCCAGGTGATGGATTTCTCTAGTGTCTCTTCTTCCACCAACCACCATGTTCTGGCCACATCCTTCAACTATATCTTGGCCACTTTCACCTGGTTCTCATCAGGAACTCGGGCTGCCTTTAAAAGATCTGTCGTGTGTGCCAGCCACTGTTCTGCATTTAGGGACTTCTCTATGCCTGAAAAGATCACTGGTTGTAATCTCCTGAAATCTGACATGTTGCCTGGCCTCTACTCTTAGGGTGCGACCAACAGTCCTTAACGTAAAAGCTCTATCTGTTGTTGTTAACTTTGCATCATCCATTGAAGTACCCTCATCAGGCTATCATTGTCTCTGTTGGATCCATCTTGAGAAGTACTAGGACCATTACGTGTTCCCTGTCTTTCCATACCTGAGTTGGTTGAAGGGTAATAAGAAGAAGCTGTAAGGTAAAAGATAGAAGGGTCTCAAGATTCAAGAAATGGGTCAGAAGAAAGAAATGGATTACATCGCACTTGCGATTGGAATGCATAGACATGACTCATGCACCCCTAGTTGCAAATTAATCCACCATTAATTTACCATTTGGACGTACTGAAAGAGTGAGAGCCTAGGCTCTCATACCACCCTATAACGTCCTGATCTCGTGGGGTACGGAGACGTTACTGCGACGTATATAGGCAGGGCAGAAATACCCTCACATATATATGCTAAGCATCAGTTCAGACAAGAATCAGAGTGCAGAAGTATGAGAGTAATATACATTCCAACATAACAGTACAAGTACATCGTTATCACAGAGTGTGATTTAATATTACAGTAATATTACATCACTAGAAAATATCAAAGTATGATTTACAATAAGAACATTACAAAAGTTGCTCATGAGCTGCAAGGAAATGCCTTGAGTAAATCAGGGGGAGACAAAAAAGGGGACTGGAGCCACAACTGGTCTGCCTGCTCTGCAAAGTAAATTTGGTCCTCAGTAGAAGGATCCACATCCGTCCAAGCTCCGAGGTCTGGACATGAGGATCCAGGGGAGTCAGAATTTCCCAACGAGTGGTATGGTGAATGCCAAATGACGTGCAGGGACAAGCACACATGTGTTGATAAATTCGAATCATAAGCATGCATTGAAAATCGTGTCGTGAATATAGGCATATAAGAGTAGGTAGAGAGATGGTAAATGATATCAAGCAGGGAACGTGCATGGCATATTATGATGAGAACAGGAGGCACTGGAATAAAATACCAGCAGTAAGGTAGAATGTAAACTTATATAATATAATAATAATAATCATAAAACCAACAATTCGAATGAAAACCCGGTGAAAGTAACACGGAAAAACTAGCGGTACAAACCCAATTTACGGCTTCATGAAATACGTACGTCCAAGAAATAATCCAAACAAGGAAACCCTCATCTGTATACCTTTATCCCATGTTACCATAATTTGAGAGTATACAACTTGAGTTGCAAAACAACACAATGAATTGTGTACTAGTATCTTATTATAATTGAGGCCATCTAAGTTGTAGGTTTTAGTATGTGTCCTATTCCACATACTTTCACTTACAACTTATAGAGCCAGTTATTTGAAAACTGATGAAGTTCGACGAATCATGTTTAGAATGGGTCTCGTACATCCTTGGGACAATAGTTCAGGAGTATCCGGTGCTGAGCAGGAACGTACCGCCAGGTACCGGGACTTATTGTACGCCCGAACAGGAATAGGGTATCGCCGATCCCATAGAAACATGCCTAGAGCTTGTGCCTACCCGACAGGAATAAACAGGAGTAGTAAGGGTGTTGTACACCCTACGGAATCCCTGACCTTAAGTATATGGCCACGCATGACTCGATATGATCACCATAAATATAAAACTATTCGGAACTTATCAGTTTCCCCTAAACTCGGTACAAGTTATCATATTAAAATTTATTATATAATTATCAGTTTATAGGAATAGCAGGAGCAGGACAAGTTCAGGAATTCTGGAGTACATGTATGACATGAATACATGTCACTATATATAATACATGACAATGACAACATGTATAAAATTCCCGTAAATGTAATAATCATAGGTCATGTGTTAACATGACGGGTGGCAGGTGATAAGTGATATCATAACGGGAGACAGGTGGAAAATAGTAACATGTCAGATAACAAGAGACAACATGATAAATGATAGCATGTCAAGTGAAAGTATGTCAAGCGATACAGGAAAATAATATAAGCAAGATTCAAACTTTTCACAACCATTAATAGAAGGATAGATAAACTGGCAGTCAAGCAATTTAGCGAGCAAGCGAATATCCAAGCGGAGCTAAGCAGTGCTGGGGATGAGATCAGCGAACAGAGTTTTATCACCAAAGTACCAGTGGAACCTAGGAACGACTTAAGAAGCGAGTGCAAAATCCGACAGAGTTCCGCCTAGGCGTGTTTAGTGGTAAAAATGTTAAGTGCTAAGTTGCCTTTTCAGGCAAAGTTAGAAAGTCTAGAGGACTTTAATAAACCTCGGAGATGTTAAGCCCGGAGGCTAAGCGACCACGAAGAGTCGGCCACGTATGGTTAAAGTAGAAATAAAACATATCACATGCATGATATATGTACAGGAAATAAATTACCCTAGTACAAATATTCATCAAAGGTATATACATGTACAATACTGGGCTCTTGGCCACTTACAAATACAAGAGCACATCCCAATATAAAACATGAATGCAAATACAAGTACAAAATACAATACAAGTTGACCCGACGAAGCGGAAAAACCCAAAAGGAAAGCGAGAACACTCGCCTAATTACGAAAACACTGTTAAAATCCCGAGCTCCAGAACACTATGTAACCAACGCGTGTGCGCGTTCAAATATAATAAATTATATTATAAAAATAGAGAAATGAGAGGGAACAGGAAGGTGGCCGAACGCGAAGGTCGTGAATGCGAAGGTCGCGTCACGCGAAAGCGGAGCTTCGCATCGCGAAGATTAAAAACACAAGGATCGCGTTATTGAATTGCTTGGATGCGGGGGTGAGCTCCACATCCAACAATTATACACAAGAGAGAGAGGGAGTGCCAGAGTGAATGGGAACGCAAGAGAGGGTGAAAGGGCAAGGGGAAGAGAAAGTGAGATAGAGAGTTTAGTGAAGGTGGCAGCAGACGCGGTAGTGTAGGTGGTGGTAGATATGGTGGAGAAGGTGGTGGTGGAGATGGGTTTATTTAGTGATGAAGAAGGAGGAGGTGGTGGTAATGGTGGCTTGAAGTTAGTGTTTGGGGAGTTGATGGAGAGTGAAAGAGGGAGGAGGTGGTGGCCGGAGTGGTGGCCAAGGGTCGTCGGCCAAGTGGCTGGCCAAGGGGCTGCTGCTACGTTTTGAAAAGGAAGAAAAATAATGAAAGGAGAGAGAGAAAGAAGGTGTACATGTTGGTGCATATATAGGAGAGTGAAAATTTACCAGTGATACCCTCATCACTAAAAATCCAAACCCGCGTCTCAAGCCAAGCCCGCGTCTAGATAAAAAGTGCCTAGACACGCGGATGAGCTCCGCGTCCTGGTTGGGCTGAGTTCAGACGC
Organism: Agave tequilana; assembly: GCA_038442645.1. Lineage (NCBI taxonomy): Eukaryota > Viridiplantae > Streptophyta > Magnoliopsida > Asparagales > Asparagaceae > Agave > Agave tequilana. The sequence goes on along the minus strand of JAVJIF010025513.1, from coordinate 24,319 downwards.
GAGACTCGCCACAAATGAGGAGAGAGAAAGGGTGGTTGGGATATTTATTATGTGCCTAAGAAGTTTTGAGGAGAATTTGGAAGAAAGGAAAAGAAAAGGAAAAGAGGGAAAAATTATGAGTGGATGAGAAAAATCAAAAATAGAAAAAATAATGGAAAAATATCTGGATAAAATTCTGGAGTATGCGAAAACACCGAAACTCTGGAAAAGCCTGAAAAATGAAGTAACTAGGAATGATTTTTAAAAATTTTAAAAAATAATAATATTATTTTAAGACACATGACAAAATCAGATTTCAGAAATTCAATCTCTTTTTCAAAATAAAAATTCTGAAATCTGACGACAATAGTGATCAACCCCAAATCCGGTGGAATTTTGATAGATTTAGAAAAATTTCTAGAAAAATATTTAGATAGAAAATATGATTTTAAGAGATAGTGTAAAAGCAGTTTCTAGAAATTTAACTCTATTTGTAAATTAAAATTTTTGGAATTGACCTGTGGCACTGGTCGACACCAATTTTGAAGATTTGTAATTTAATTCGAAAAAATTCAGAAAATCATGAAAAAATCATGAAAAATCTAAAATATTAGAAAATAATATTTGAAACTGAAATATATCAAATCTGACCATTTAAAAGACCAGATCAAGCTATACACTTTGATCGGGCCCCAGTCCAGACTAGGGCTGACTCCGATTCTACGAATCTAGATCCAAAGCAAGATGATCATATAGATAATCATAAAACAAAAAATAAAAAATAGAAAGTAAATAAAAAAATATGATCAAAAAATCTGAATACGTAACTAAGTACGTATTCTGGGAACTGGGTGTTACAGAAAGAGCTTAAAAGAGCTTGAGCACTTGAGGAACTTGATGGAGCTTAAAAACTTGAGAGAGCTTGAGGGAGCTTGATCGCTTGAGAACTTGAGAAAACTTGAGAGTTTGATCACTTGAGAATTTAAGAGATTTTTTAGAGAATTTTAGAGAATTTTATGGCGATGAATGAGGAAGAGTGGGTGTTTATAGAGGGGAATGAGTGGTTAAAATACAAGTTTTTTGTAAAAAAAAAATCTGGTTAATATAACCGTTGGGGGAGTTGTAAAATAAAATTATAACCCCCAAACGGCTATTTTATGGGCCAATAATGTTGTTGGGAGGAGGTTTTGTAAAAAAAATTTACAACCTGCCCCCAAAATCTGGCGGGCCGGCCCAGGCCCGGGTGCGGCCCGGCCGCAAGCCAACTTTCCCAAATCCAGGCACGCCCCGGGCTTGGGGCATGTACGTGCCGGGCCAAGGCCCACACGGGATTGGGCCGTGCGGGTTTCCGGGCTGACCCGGACCGATCCGAACCCTAAAGGGTGCTCATGTGAATGAAAACTATTGCATACATAATAAATTATATATTTTTTAATTTGAAAATCATTTTGTCCACTCCATATGATAAATAGTGTTTTCTCTCATTTTTTTTATTTGAAGATCTCTTCTTCTGTTGCAAATAAAAAGATTTAGAAAACAATGTCATGCTCAATAACTTAAGCTCACTTGATGAAAAGTGTTGTAAATAAACTTAATTGATACTATATGTTCTTGCTAAGAATTGATACTAATACTAATAACAAATTTTATTTTTTAACTTTGTTGTTATCTAATTCCAAAACTTTGAAATTAATTTCTATCCTTTTAGCCCTTTTTTTCAACTTTCAACTGTGACTTTGAAATTATTGAAATAATTAATTACAGATAGGGGTATCAGTTACTGAAATAATTTAGTGGGCATAATAAATAAATAGGAAACTAGTGACAAACCATTTAATCCATCTAATTTGAGGATGTCATTTTTGATGAATAAGGACAAAATGAAGATCAAGTTACACTATTCATTCGCGTGATGTGAAGTGTTGTACCAAAACTTATATTATGAGACATTATTTGTAATAATTAAGATTTCTTTATATGCAACAATAATGTTATTGTTGTTTTATTTTGTCTTTGAAAATCACTATTGGCTGAGTTTTTAATTTTCAAATCTACATTTATTCATTAGTATTTTTTAATACCACAACCAATTGTTACTAATAATTATTTATTTATAGCATTGTTTATTACTATTATTAATTATTAATTATTAACTAAACTTTAAATGAAATAAGATGCAACTCATCAAATGTTCTAGGAAATATCTATCTCATCGTTTTGTTCTAGACGTTCAAGGAAAATTTCCAATTATTTAAATTGTTCACCAAAGTTTCATAAAAAGTTCCAGGTCCATAAAATGTTGTAAGTGGTATCTTTTTAAAATAATACAATTTTTAAAAATTGATCTCTCCCAAAAATATTTTCAAAAATCGACATCTGATACGTCACGTCGGCGGCAGGGCTTTTGGCCACGCCAGCGTGGCGCCCAAACTGGCAGAGGTCGATTTTTTCTTCGCCTGGGTTGACAACCTCAGAGGAAGATTATATATATATTTTTTCTACTGGGTACTTTGTCTAGGGTTGCCACCATCGGACAAAAACTTTATTTAAAATTTTTTACTTTTTGTTTTGTACATGGTTGGCAACCCTGGACAGAGACTTTTTTTGCTTTTTTGCTTTTCGCTTTTTTTGGGGTTGGCAACCCTAAACAAAGAACACTTGGATTTTGTTGACCAAGTGTTCTTATCCGGGGTTGTCAACCCCGAACTAATATTTTTATTTTTTTTTTAGATTTTTTGCTTTATGTGGAGTTGGCAACCCCGGACAATGAACACTTAGGCAAAAAATGCCCAAGTGTACTTTGTCCGGGGTTGCCAACACTGAATAAAGAACACTTACGTAAAAAAAAAATTCCCAACTTATACATATGATACATAAATGTCCCTGTATCACGAAATCACAACTCGTACAAATCTCACAAAATCACCAAAATTCAATCACAAATCAAATCTTATAATATCACAGTATCACCAACTCGTATAAAAAATATTTGAACTATCACAAATATCACAATATCAACACTCGTATCACAAATCACAAATCATAATTCATTTCAAAATTCATATCATATCAAAATATTACAATTCATATAAAAAATCTTAAATAATACATGTTTCAAAATATCTCATAATAAACACGCTAATGCACGTGAAAGTCTACCATGCCCTTACCCTCGCCCACGTGCAAGAGCAACCTGAGACTCTGGTTGCGTATGTTGTTCAGATAGCCCGGCCTCCTCCCCAGCTGCTCGACGCTCTTAATACGCTCTAGCAGGTAGTTGAGACGGTTCAGCCTCATCATGTCCAAGGTCCTCTTCATCATCTCAATATTGTGTGCATCATCTATCAACGAGCTAAGAAAATCTCGGCTCATCCTGTAGCGACTCGAGCTCTGTATCCAGTGGATGTCACTCATATCGGTATAAACGATCAACTGACTTGGCGTAACTGATGGCGTGCAAATGACCCCTCCCTACCTACTCCAAGATGAAAGTGGATACCCTACGGAGTATCGAGACCGTCTGAATCTCCTCCATCAAAGCCTCATCCACTTTATCCCCCACATGCAGCAATTCGTCAACTTGTATCATAAATCTTAATAAAATAATATTGTCACGCCCTATTTTCCAAAATACGTGAAAATAGAGTCGCGATAAAAGTCAATGACATATATACGCGAGGAGAATATCTACGTATAAACGCTAAGCCTAAAGTAGCCTGAATAAGCTATACTAATCAACTATGATGACAAGATAATTACTGCAATATAACATATAAATATCTAACACAATAATAGCAATGAAACATAAAAATAGAATAGGATGATAACTAAGACTGATACATAAAGAAAAAGAATCAACGGAGTAAAAGAAAGCAGGAGTACCAATGATCAAGATGAGGGTAACTCCAGGCTTCTCGTGACATGCCCGGTCTCATCGAACACCTGATCAATAAAATAAAGCATCCAATATCTAGGTATGTAAATCCAGGGTCATCAGAAAGCGACCCATTGAGTATGTAAGAATAAAAGGAAAAGTGTGTATGCATATAATGTGTGAGCATATGAATGAGGGTATAAACTCGAATAAGGAATAAATAATATGCAAATATAAATAGAGAGTAATACGGGCAGTCAGTAATAGAATCAGATGTTTAAATCAGATCATGAGTATAGTCAGGTGTCTATCATAACACGTATGTATCAAGTTCAGTCTACAATGTCAATGTAAGATTCAGTTTTGTTATCAATTATGTCAGCGAACACCGATTGTCACCTGTAGTAGACGCATCCCATACTACATCTACCACCTGTGTCAATCGAGATCCTGAGTTATTGAAACTGATAGAGGGAAACATTATCTATTCTTTAGGTGGGTCCCGTACACACCCGAGACCATGGTCTCAGTTTCCTGGCGCTGAACCAGGCGGTACTGCTAGGTACTCAATAACAGTAACAGTAACAGTAATCTCACTGTGAAAAAATTGGAACAATAAATAGTACAGATGGGTTTTCAGTCATCCCCTGGGAACCCTGCAGTGGAACCCTCAGTCGGCTGTGCAACCTGTATCCTACATTCACCTAAAATACAGACGCTGCCTCCTCCATCAATTTTTCAATTCCAATATAAGTTGTCCATATACATTATTATCTAATTCAGTTAAGACAATCAATATTCATGTTACCTAGAATACTGGGTCGATAGTGATAGTAATAATATACTATATCAGTAAATAGTAATCGTATATACGGTGAACAGTAATAGGAACGGTAAATAATATCAGTAACCGTGTATACGTGAATAATAGGATTGTACATGGTGTTACGGTCTAACAATACTTTCTCAGTAAGTTTCAATGACATGAAATAATATAGTAACATGTTTAGACATTGATTCCTTACACTATAGTCCCAGCTAGAATCAATCAAAATCTCATCGACCAATATTATATCTATAACTGATCCATTAACTCATAATCTCAATAATCACCTTGAACAACAACTACTAAGTTTGTATCAGAGTATCAATACTATAAACCATCAATCTAATAAATAATTAATCAGTTCTCTCACCCTATCAATCAAATCTGATCCTCTAAATTACCAATAACTGAGATCAAATAATAACTGTTATCAAACTCTGAATATATATTATCATCGATGTCAATGAAATCACTCTCACAATAATTCTATCTCTATCACTGAATAGCAACAATAACTAGGAATCAATCGTGAAGAGCAGTCTACTGATATCTTCGAGATCAACTAAGTCAACGGATACCGAAATTAATTAAGAGCAGAACATCCTCAAGCAATATGGAATTTAGTATACCTCTACGTCTGATAATCAATATCTACAAAATCATTAATAATCAAATAGTATAATCAGGGGTAAAGTCGAGAATACTCACAAATATCAATCCAACTACATTAATCTCATTAGAATACTAATCAAAATCCTCTGAAAAGAATACAAATCTCATGTCAATCAACTCAGTAATATATCCCTCCTCTTCATCTATCACGCCCCGCTTCCCAAAATACAAAGAAATGGAGTCGCGACGAGAGTCTGCGACGTATATACGCGAGAAAAATATCCCACGTATATACGCTAAGCCAAAAGTAACCTGACCAAGTTATAAAAGTCTACTACGATAAACCAATATCACTGCAGTACTACATATGGATGTCCACACATGATATCATATGAATATAGAAAAGGAATAATGATTGATAGTAATGTATAGAGAATCAAGGAAACTACAGAATCAGTAGGAACAAAAAGGAAGACAATAACACCAGAATGGGTAAAGAGAAACTCCAATTTCTCGTAACATGTCCGGTCTCATCGCACACCTGATCAAAAAAAATAAAACATCCAATATACACTAGAGTAAAACTAAAATAACAATTTGACGCCCCGATCCCACGGGTACGGAGACGTCACTAAGACGTATATACGCAAGTCAAAAATATCCTCACGTATATACGCTAAATCAGTACATGCAATAATCAGAGTACAGAAGCACACTGGTAATATACATTCTAATAGAAAAGTACAAGTATATCGTTATCACAGATATTGATATAATATTAAGGGAATATTACATCACCAAAAAATACAAAAGTATAATACATGAAGAGATATACATAACAAGAGTTGAGAGATGCTCACGAACAGCAAGAGAGGCCCCGAGAGCCAATCAGGAGAAGAGCTGGGAGGAAGAGCTACGGTGATGATCAAGCTTCTTCTGTACTCCGATCATCATGGAAGGATCCGCTGAGCACTCTGATCAGTTACAACAAGACCACCAAGGTCCTGTCACTAGGATCTAGACATGAGGATCTAAGGTTGTCGGTTGCAACCCCGCGAGTACATATGATAAAGCCAAGTGGCATGCATATCAGGCACACATGTACAGGAAAGGTGTACCGTGAATATAAGCACATATGAACATGAAGTGAGACAGTAAAATAACTCAGGAAAACCAGTTATACAAGCCCACATTACTAATTCGTGAGATTAGTACATCGAAGGAATAATCCAAATAAGGAAACCCTTATATATATACCCTACACCTCACGTCACTGTAATCTGAGTTTATATAACCTGAGTTTGCCTTCACAATAACAGAATAGTGAAACAGTATGGAAACCTGAAAATAAGCAACAAAGTAGTACAGGTATTATGCGTAAGTGGTGAGCAGGAAAATGTATCGAATCACAGGTTTACCAAGTATAGATCAAGTGTATAGCTAGTCAGATATCAGGAGCATGTTATTATTAAGTTATTAAGACTCATCTGATTTGTATACATCGGTACGTGTCACATTCCACATACCTCAGCATACAGACCAGAGAGTAAGTTATTAGAAACTGATGGGGATTGACGAACCATGCTTAGAATGGGTCCCGTACATGCCTGGGACAACGGTCAAGGAGAATCCGATACTGCTTCGGAACATACCGCTAGGTACCGGGACTTATTGTACGCCTGAACAGGAATAGGATGTCACCGCTCCCATAGGAACAGGCCCAGGGGCTTATGGCACAACCGACTGGCAGGGAGTAGGGGTGCCAGTACACCCCATGGAAAAACCTGGTGGCCTCCAGGTCGAATTCAAGTATATGGCCGCGCGACACTATAAGACCATCATAAACATGGAGACTATATCGGTACTCATCAGTTTCTCCCGTCCTGGTGTAAGTTATCTAATTATTATAATTGTTCAGTGATAATGTTCACAGGGTGTTCACAGTAATCCTATATTCATTGTTATCCAATTATGAGGATCAACAGAAGTATAGTATCAGGAGTCTCCCTTTTTCAGGGGTTCAAGTATACAGGAATTTAAGAGCACATGAGTTCAGGAGTACCAAATATCTAGTAACAATATAATATCATGCCAAGTCCCCGGTAACGTGATAATCATGAATATGCAAGGTAATACAGGTGTCAGGTGTAATAGTATCCAGTCAGGTGTCACAATATCGGTCAAATGTACTAGTACCAGGTGATAGCATGTCAAGTGAGTGATAGCATGTCAATTATCAAGTGTCATATATCAGGTGTCAGGTATCAGGTGTCAAGTAGTAACATGTCAAGTACCGGTGTCAGATATCAAGTGTCAGGTATCAGGTGTCAAGTGTAACATATCAGTGCCGGTGTCAGATATCAAGTGTCAGAGATCAGGTGTCAAGTATAACATATCAGTGCCAGTGTCAGATATCAAATTCCAGAGGTCGATGCCAAGTATAACATATCAATTGCTAGAGGTCAGATGCCAAGTATAACATATCAAGTACCCATGTCAGATATCAAGTGCCAGAGATCAGGTGTCAAGTATAACATATCAAGTGCCGGTGTCAGATATCAAATGTCCGGTATGAAGTGTCAAGTGATAACATGGCAAGTACCGGTGTCAGATATCAAGCGTCAGGTGACAAGTGATAACATGTCGGTATCATATGAGCATTATTTGTCAAGTAATCACCCGGTCATATAACATGATACAGGAGTACAATATAAATAAACATTTCAAACTCCTCACAACCATATCTATAACAACCATAAATTAATCTATTAATTAGCCATGCGAAGCCGAGCAAAGCCGGAGTAGATCTAGGCATACCCAGCATAATACCGGTTCAACAAATTATAATATCGGCCGACAGGTATTCATATAACATGTTAATTTTAGAAATCACTCGTATATCATATACCAACTTGCATAACAATGTATCAGGTAGTAAAATCTAGAGTAGCATTAATAAGGTATAAAGCAACAAAAAAAATACTCGCCTAAAACACACATCTCCGAGCAATACCCGGGAAATTTACGAACATCACGTGATGCTAATAATCCTAATAAATATATATAATAATATAATTATATATATATAACATATATTAGAAAGAATAAGAGAGGAGAGAGAGTGAGAGGACTAGTTAGAGAGGAGAGAGAAAGAGTTGTAGGAAGGGGGGAGAGAGAGTGTTTGTGTGTGTTGGACATGTATAAAAAAAGGAAAATAAAGGAGAGGGGTATGTTGGGAAATATGTAGAGGTAATTAGGGAATTAAAGAGGGGGTGGAAGTGGAAAGGGATAAAAAGAAAAGAAATAAAAGAAAAAAGAAAGAAAGAAAGAAGAAAAGAAGAAGGAGAGGGGAGGGAAGAGGTGGTCGGCGGCCTGGGCGGCGGCGCCGTCACCGGAGGGGCGGCCGACGAGGAGGAGGGGGCGTCCCTAAGGTGGAGGAGGGGGTTGTTTGGCTTTGTAGTTGATGTTATGGTTAGTGTGTTGGTGGTGGTGGTTGATGGTGGTGGGGTGGTTGGAGTGGAGGAGGAGGTGGTTTGATGGAGAATTTTGGAGAAGAAAAAGTTTAATGGTGATGTGTTTTTGTTGAAATTGAAGAAGGAGGAGTGGTATTTGGAAATGATGGAAGTGAAGAAAGGAAGTGGGGATGTGGGGGGCGGCGACGGCGGCTAGGGGCAGCGGCCCTGGTGGTGGAGGCGGCAGTTGAGGGTGGAGAGAGAGAGAGAGAGTGAGCGAGGGTGTTGGTTTGGAGAAATAAAATGGAGAAGATAGGGAAGGAGAAAGGAAAGATTAAAAGAAGTAAAAGGAGAGGGAGGGAATGGGAGAGGAATGGGGGGAGATGAGGGTATTGCTGCTGTTTGCAGTAGCCCTGGCTGCTATTGTTGAGATGGCAGGGGATGGGGAGGTATGGGAGTAGGTAAGGGGGAAAGGGAAGAGAAAAAGAACATAAGAAAAAGAAAGAAAAGAAAAAGTAAAGGAAAAAAATTAAGGAAAAATTAATAATTAAATATATTATTAAATAATTAAATTAATAGAATATTCTGAGAGTATAAAGTAGAGGACTGGAGAACGAAAAAACAAGAAAAGAAAAGAAAGGAAAATAATATTATTATTTAAATAGGAAAAAATTTGACTGTTTCAGAAACGCTCCAAAAAATTCTCAAAAATAGAAAATATTATTTTAAGATGTCTGATGAAATCAAATTTGAGAAATTCAATCGGATTTTCAAATAAAAATCTTGAAATCTTCAAGCGATATGGTCGACACTAGAATCGGTCAGATTATGATAAATTCAGAAAAATCTAAAAAAATGTATTTAGATAGAAAATGAGATTCTGAGAAGTAATGTGAAAGTCATTTCTGAAAATTCAATTTTGTTTGAAAACTAAAAATTTAGAAATCGGTCAGTGATGCCTATCGACACCGGTTTTGAAGATTTTGCAAAATAATTCTGAAAAATTTCAGAAAATCACAAAAATCTAAAATATTAGAAAACAGTGTTTGAAACTAAAATCGGTCAAATCAGACTACCAAAAAGATCAAATCTGGTATCGGGTTCCCGGTCCGGGTCAGGGCTGACTCTAGGTCTGAGAATCCAGATCCGATACCCAATAATATAAGCAATCACATCCCGAAAACAAATATAGGAAGAAAATTGAAACAATACAGTTGACAAAAATCGGGACACGTATCTGGGTACGTATCCCGGGAACGGGGTGCTACAATCTACCCACCTAACAAAAATTTCATCCTCGAAATTTCTATATGGAGGTGAACACGGAAGAGATTAGGGTCAATGATGATAATATGATAAAGTGCGAAGGGTATGAAAGTCACCAACTCAGGACACAAAAGGTTGGGGGTAGCAGTCACAGTGATATCTTCAGAGCTCCTGACTTGGGTACTGAGCTCCTTGCCCTTCCACTATCACATCTGACGCTTCGTCTTCCCCTGCTGATAATTTGTAAGCTTGGCCTCTCCCACGATCAGCTCTAACTTTTGCTCCTCGCTGCTTGGAAGGGAGTGGAGCTCTTCTGCCAACGGGCTCGCGGTTCCTTCCCGGCGGTAGTGCTAGAAGTGCTAGAGGTGCTGGAGTAGCATTCCACGTCCTCTTAAACGGACAAACACATAATGAATGATCACCAGATCCACATGCCAAACACAGCCCGTTTGCCCTTCGACAATTGCTTTGGATGTATTCGGGCCTCAGGCAATATCCGCATATCGTTTGCTGAGGAGGAGATTGGAATGGTCGCTGACTATCGGGCCATTGCTGGGTCGGTTGGGTCTTCTTCATTAATCAACTGAAAATGTCTCTTCACTGGCCTGTTCTGCATCTGGTGCTTGTCCTTCTTCTCCATTCCCCGTTCTACTTCACGGGCAATGGAGAGGACCTGAGAGTACGTCTTAAGCTGCTGAGGGATAAGAAATATCTGGATGTCCATCTTCAGCCCCCGTTGAAACCTCCTGGCCCGCTTCTCCTCATCGCTCACCATATAGGGTGCAATTTGGCTGAGTCTCAAAAGTTCAGCAGCGTACATATTCACAAATCGGTTCAACTGCTGCAACCTGATGAACTGCTCTTCCATCTCTCTCTGAGCCGCCGTAGGGAAGAACCTCTCATAGAAATCCTTCGAAAACTGATCCCAAGTAATAGGTTTCTCCAATCTTGCTTCTTCTGCCAACCTCTAGGAAGGAATAGATAACACCGCACTTAAGATTGGAATGTATATTCAAGACTCGTGCTGTCCAGCGGCAAATTAATATATCATTAATCTGCCAACTGGTTGTTCTGAAGATGTTAGAGCCTAGGCTCTGATACCACCCTGTGACGCCCCGATCCCGCGGGTACGGAGACGTCACTGTGATGTATATACACAGGTCGGAAATACCCTCACGTATATACGCTAAGCATCAGTACAGGAAAGAATCAGAGTACAGAAGTATAGTGAAAATATACATTCCAACAGAAAAGTACAAGTACATGGTTATCACAGAGAGTGATACAATATTACAGGAATATTACATCACCAGAAAATATAAAAGTACAATATATGAAGAGTTATAAATAACAAAAGCTGAGAGATGCTCACGAACAGTAAAAGAGGGCCCGAGAGCCAATTAAGAGAAGAGCTGGGAGGAAGAGCTACGGTGATGACCAAGCTTCTGCTGCACTCCGATCACCACGGAAGGATCCGTTGCGCACTCTGATGAGCACAGCAAGGCCATCAAGGTCCGATCTCTAGGATCTGGACATGAGGATCCAGGGTTGTCAGATGCAACCCCGCGAATACATATGATAAAGCTAAGTGGCGTGCATATCAGGCATACGTGTATAGGAAAGGTGTACCGTGAATATAAACACATACGAACATGAAGCAAAATAGTAAAATAACTACAGAAAAATCAGTTATATAAGCCCACTTTATCGATTCATGAGATTAGTATATCGAAGGAATAATCCAAACAAATAAACCCTCATACATATATCCTACACCTCACGTCACTGTAATATGAGTTTATAACCTGAGTTTGCTTTCACAATAACATAATAGTGAAACGATATGGAAACCTAAAAAATAAGCAACAAAGTAGCACATGTATTATATGTAAGTGGTGAGCAGAATAATATATCATATCACAGGTCTACCAAGTATAGATCAAACGTATAGCTAGTCAGATATCAGGAGCATGTTATTATTAAGTTATTAAGACTCATCTGATTTGTATACATTAGTATATATCCCATTCCACATACCTCAGCATACAGACCGGAGAATAAGTTATTAAAAACTGATGAGGATCGACGAACCATGCTTAGAATAGGTTCCGTACATGCCAGGGATAGCGGTCAAGAAGTATCCGGTACTGAGCCGGAACGTACTGCTAGGTACCAAGACTTATTGTACGTTCGAACAAGAATAGGATGTCACAGGAATAGGCCCGGGGGCTTATGGCACAACTGACAGGCAGGGGAGTAGGGGTGCCAGTACACCCCACGGAAACACCTGGTGGCCTCCAGGTTGAATCCAAGTATATGGACATGCGACACTATAAGACCATCATAAACTTGGAGACTATATCGGTACTCATCAGTTTCCCCCGTCCCGTTGTAAGTTGTCTAATTATTACAATTGTTCAGTGATAATGTCCACAGGGTGTTCACAGTAATTCTATATTCATTGTTATCCAATTACGGGGATCAACAGGAGTATAATATCAGGAGTCTCCCTTTTTCAAGGGTTCAAGTGTACAGGAGTTCAGGAGCATAGGAGTTCAGGAGTACTAAATGTCTGGTAACAACATAATAATCATGCCAAGTCCCCGTAAAATGATAATCATGAATATACAAGGTAATACAGGTGTCAGGTATAATAGTATCCAGTCAGGTGTCACAATATCGGTCAAATGTACTAGTACCAGGTGATAGCATGTCAAGTGAGTAATAGCATGTCAACTATCAAGTGCCATATATTAGGTGTCTGGTATCAGGTGTCAAGTGATAACATGTCAAGTACCGATGTCAAATATCAAGTGTCAGGTATCAGGTGTCAAGTGTAACATATCAGTGCTGGTGTCAGATATCAAGTGTCAGGTATTAGGTATCAAGTGTAACATATCAGTGCCGGTGTCAGATATCAAGTGTCAGAGATCAGGTGTCAGGTATAACATATCAGTGCCAGTGTCAGATATCAAGTGCCAGAGGTCAGACGCCAAGTATAACATATCAAGTGCCGGTGTTAGATATCAAGTGCCAGAAATCAGGTGTCAAGTATAACATATCAAGTACCGGTGTCAGATATCAAGTGTCAGGTATGAAGTATCAAGTGATAACATGGAAAGTACCGGTGTCAGATATCAAGTGTCAAGTGTCAGGTGTCAAGTGATAAATGTCGGTATCATGTGAGCATCATTTGTCAGGTAATCACCCGGTCATATAACATGATACAGGAGTACCGTATAAATAAACATTTCAAACTCTTCACAACCATATCTATAACAGCCATTAATTAATCTATTAATTAGCCATGCGAAGCCGAGCGAAGCGGGAGCGGATCTAGGCATACACAATATAATACCGGTACAGCAAATTATAATAACGCCCGACAGGTATTCATATAACATGTTAATTTTAGAAATCACTCGTATATCATATACCAACTTGCATAATGATGTATCAGGTAGTAAAAGTTAGAGTAGCAGGTATAAAGCAACAAAAGAAAAGTACTCACCCAAAACACACGACTCCGAGCAATACCCGGGAAATTTACGAACACCACGTGCATGCTAACAATCCAAATAAATATATATATAATAATATAATTATATATGTATAAACATATATTAGAGAGAATAAGAGAGGAGAGAGAGTAAGAGGATTAGTTAGAGAGAGAGAGTTTAGGAAGAGGAGAGAGAGTGTGTGTTGGATATACTTAAAAGAGGAAAAATAAAGGAATAAAGAAGGGGGTATGTTGAAAAATATGGAGAGGTAATTAGGGAATTAAAGAGGGGGTAGAAGAGGAAAGGGAGAAAAAGGAAAGGAATAAAAGAAAGAAAGAAAGAAAGAAGAAATGAAGAAGGAGAGGGGAGGAGGGAGGCGGCGCCGCCGAAGGGCGGCCGGTGAGGAGGGGGCGACGCCCCTAGGGTGGAGGAGGGGGTTGTTTGTTTCGTAGTTGATGTTGCGGTTGGTGTGTTGATGGTGGTGGTGGTTGTGGTAGTTGTTAGTGGTTGTGGGGAGTTGGTGGAGGAGGAGGAGATGGTGGTGGGGTGGTTGGAGTGGATGAGGAGGTGGTTTGATGGAGAATTTTGGACAAGAAAAAGTTTAATGGTGATTGGTTTTTGTTGAAATTGAAGAAAGGAGGAGTGGTATTGGAGATGATGGAAGAGGAGAAAGGAAGTGGGGACGTGGGGGGGCGGCGCGGCTAGGGTCGGCGGTGGCGGCGGCCCTGTGGTGGAGGCGGCGGTTGAGGGTGGAGAGAGAGAGAGAGAGAGAGAGAGAGAGAGAGAGAGAGAGAGAGAGGGTGTTGGTTTGGAGAAATGAAATGTAGAAGATAGGGAAGGAGAAAGGAAAGAATTAAAAGAAGGAAAAGGGGAGGGAGGGAATGGGAGAGGAATGGGGGAGGGAGATGGGGTGCTGCTGCTATTTGTAGCAACCCTGACTGCTGTCGTTGAGATGGCAGGGGATGGGGAGGTATGGGAGCAGGTAAGGGGGGAAAGGAAGAGAAAAAGAAAAGAAGAAAAAGAAAGAAAAGAAAAAGGAAAAGTAAAGGAAGAAAATAAGGAAAAATTAATAATTAAATATATTATTAAATAATTAAATTAATAGAATATTTTGGGAGTATAAAGTAGAGGAGTGGAGATGGAAAAAAAACAAGAAAAGAAAAGAAAGGAAAATAATATTATTATTTAAATATGGTAAAAAATTTACTGTTTCAGAAACGCTCCGAAAAATTCTCAAAAATAGAAAATATTATTTTAAAATGCCTGGTGAAATCAGATTCGAGAAATCCAATCTGGTTTTCAAATTAAAAATCTTAAAATCTTACAGCAATACCGGCCGATACGAGAATCGGTCAAATTTTGATAAATTCAGAAAAATCTCAAAAATGTATTTAGATAGAAAATAAGATTCTGAGAAGTAATGTGAAAGCCATTTCTGAAAATTCAATTCTGTTTGAAAACTAAAAAAAATATCTAGAAATCAGTCAGCGATGCTAAACGACGCCGGTTTTGAAGAGCAAAATAATTCTGAAAAATTTCAAAAAATTATGAAAAATCTAAATATTAAAAAAATAGTATTTGAAACGGAAATCGATCAAATTAGACTACCAGAAAGGTTAAATCAGGCAGTATGGTGGTATTGGGTTCCCGGTCTGGGTCAGGGCTGACTCTAGGTCTGAGAATTCAGATCCGATACCAAATAATATAAGCAATCACAACCCGAAAACAAATACAGGAAGAAAATTGAAACAATACGGTCGACAAAAATTGGGACTCGTATCTGGGTACGTATCCTGGAAACGGGGGTGCTACAAACAAGCATAACATAAATAGACTGTAAATAAGGCAGTTAGTAACATAACTAAATGTCCACTCATGACATGTGTATCACCGGGTGTCCAACACTGTATGCATGTATTAAAAATGATACTCTATATCAGAACCATATGTACAAACAGGTCATGAGTATAATTAGATGTCTATCATAATATGTATATATCAATGTTCAGTCTGCATTGTCAATGTATGACTTCAGTTTTGTTATTAATTATGTCATCGAACTCCAATTGCCACCTGTAATAGATGTATCCTATACTACGCCTATCACACGTGTCAATCGGAGTCCTAAGTTATTGAAACTGATTGGTTGGAGATATTATATATGTTTTAGGTAGGTCCCATACATACCTGGGTCCACGACCTCAGTTTTCTGGCGCTGAACCAGGTCGTATTGCTAGGTATACAGTAACAGTAATCTCACTGTGAAATTAATTGAACAGTAAATAGTACAGAGGAGATGTCAATCATCCCCCGAGAACCCTGCAGTGAAACTCTCAGTCAGTTGCGCAATCTGTGTCCTAAGTCCACCCAAAATACAGGCGTCTCCTCCATCAATTTTCCCAATCCCAGTGTAAGTTATCCATTTACATTATTATTTAATTCAGTTAAAAAATTCAATATCCACGTTACTAGAATACTGAAATTATACAGTGACAGAAATAGTACAATATATAAGTAAAAAGTATCATATACACGGTGAACAGTAATAAGGACAGTAAACAGTAACAGTAACCGTGTATACGATAAAAAATAGAACTGTACATGGCGTTACAGTTTAGTGATATTTTTCCAATGATTTCCAATAACATGTAATAATACATAATAAGTTGGGATACTTCTCAATAGACAGTCTCACCCGAATAAATATAGATGCATCTGCCTGTACTAGGATAAATCAGTAACTGATCCGACCAACTCATAATCACAATAACAATCACTATGAACATCAAACAATTATTCCAAGTCAAAATATCTGATATAGTAAACCATAAGTTCAATAAATCAATAATCAGTTCTTTTATCGCTACCAATATGTTTTAATCCTCTAAATCACCAATAATTGAGATCAAACGATAACTGCTGTCAAACTCTGGATATATATAACGTGGTCTCCAATATCAATGAAATCATTCTCACAGTAACTCTATCTCTATAACTGAATAACTAGAATAGCCAAAACCAATCATGAAGAGAGGTCTACTGAATATCCTCAAAGTCAATTAGATCAACAGATACCGAAATCAGATCCAAATAACGAAACGTCCTCAAGCGACATGAAACTCAGAATGGTCTATATTTGATAATCAACATCAAAAGATCATCAATACTCAAACAATATAATCAAGGGTAAAATCAGGAATACTCACAAATATCCATCCAACTATATCAATCATCAGAACACTAATTAAAATCCTCTAAAATGAATACCAAGCTCATGTCAATCAACTCAATATTATATCCCTCCTATACATGATCGGTATATTTATCTTTTAAGTCACTGATATATTCAGGTCCTAACATATAAAATACATAATCATTTATATCTAACCAATCATCACTATCCAATTTGATTAAGATCATTATATATTCCCACTTCCATTAAGCTCAATCACAATATCCAAAAATTCATGTAATTAATCAATTATGTATATACATACACCATGTCAGGTCAATCCAATTTATGCCTACTTCTCAAGCCAAGATCAAGTCCACCACGATCAAGTCCACTGATCAAATCCAATGTAAAGAATATCAATCTTAGGTCAACTCTAACTCTCAATATCAATCCAAGTATCAGTAAATCAGTCTATCGGTAAAGCAATATCATATCTAATACTTCCTCGATATCCGCAAGAGTTCTAGTAAGAATAATCACCAACTGCTGACAAACACTATGCATAAGATATGTCCTCTATCCTCAAATATGCACCAAGCCAGCTGATCAGTAAACCGAATCAAGTCACAGTATTATACCACAAGTCCTGAATCAATAAGGTGACCATTACATGAAATGACACTGATAAGCGTTCAAATAAACTATATAATAAAAGTGTACACTCACTGACATCATATGAAATGGTACAGGTAATTATACTGGTCAAATATGTCAGATAATTACATGAAATAAAACAAGTAATAAATATATATACTACTGACTATGGTAAGTGAGAAAATAATACAACAGTAAACACTCACATGAAATGACGCGATTTTGGATCCAAATCGTCGTTTGGTCTTTACTGCACGAACCGATAGGAATCTTCGGATCATCCTATGGGCCTATTTTCGAATCGCCAGTGTATCGAGTTTATAACGGGCACAACTCCAAATCTCCTGTAGCGGGTCCGGATCTCACCCAACGGGTCTGGATCGCTGCAACATGCAACCGAACACTCATGATGATATATGAACACATACGTACACATACACACATACTAACACACACACGCACGCACGCACACTCCCACAACATAATACAAAAAATTCAATACACATATAAACATTAATATCACACACATGCATCCATGCTACATAATTACATTAATATCACATACATGCACTTACATAAAATATATTAGCACACATTTAAACACACCAACACCCATATCATACTCATGCACACATCCATGCATAAATACATACACACCCTCACCTACTCATCCAAGCACACGACACCCACAAACAAACTCACGCACCCATACAACAACAGACATACAAGTTCATGCTTGCATTAAATTATTAACATCTCCTAAAATATATATAAAATTTAGGATCCATCTACTAGTGTCCACCAAGGTCCAAGTGTCAGCATGTATTAAATGTGAGTACGTTTTTCTTTATGAAGTATCTACACAAATCAAGTAAAGTTGTAATGTTTTAAAGAAAAACATTGTATGATATATATCAAAATGAGAATTTGTCATTGAGAAAGTAAAGTTATGAGGGATTATTCACCCCAAAAAGTCAAAGACAGTACATCCAAATGAAACATACACACACTGAAAGTAAATAAACACCCACTCATTTATATAAATACAACAACCACACATGCATGCATGCACTTGTGCAATCACGTAACACAAGACACACTTTGCATAATACACCAAATATATATACAGGGAGAGAAAGAAATAGAAAGAGGGAGAGACTCATTGCAAAGGAGGCTCGGGGAACGACGATGGCGCTTGGCGGATCTCGTGGACAATGCCAGTGTCTCGACGGAAGCCGTGGAGATGTCAATGGCTCGCCGGAGGATAAGGAGAAGGAGAAGCTCGTCAGACTCGCCGGAGAGGAAGAAGAGGGGGCATGGTTTGCTAATGGAGGAAGGGTGTGGTGGCTTGGCATGGGAGGAGGCACGCCTGGATAGGGTGTGCTGCAAGGGGGATGTTGGCTGGGGTTACGCGCGGGTTGTCCTGACCGTGAAGAAAAGTGGGAAATGGCCAAGAGGGAGATCCAACCAAGAGGGTCAGTCATGTGTTGCTGCGACATGAGTGCATGGAGGGCTGAAGGCCTGGGGGAGATGGTGGTGCGACCTTGCCGGGGACGCGCACACAGAGGTAGGGGTGTTGCTCGGCCATGGGCTGTGGGGCGGTGGTGTGCAACTGAAAGCATGGGTTGTTCATGCCAGGCTCCAGGCTGCCAAGGGGAGGTGGTGCGCAGGGAGTCGCGGAGTGGCTCTGGTGGCTCAACCTTGATGGCGGAGGCCGAGGGGTTCCGACGCGGCAAGGAGGAGGGTGCCAAGTTATGGGTGGGGGAGTGGATCTGAGGTGAAGATGGTGTCGCGTGATGGTGATGGGCGAAGTGTATATGGACTGTGAAGAAGAAGGTAAGGATGGGTCTCTGGGTGTGTGCGTGAGAAGCTAAGGGGGGACATGGCTTGCTGTGAGAGATAAAGAGGAGATAATTGGTTGGAGTTAGAATTAGATAGGAATTTAATTGGTTAAGATTAGGATTTGGACTAGTTATGATATGGATTTGATTTAGTTTGTTAGGATTAGATATAATGGGTTAACGGGTTGGCTAAAGTATTGGATATTGGATATTGGATATGGGAAAAAAGGGTAATGGGTTAGGGAATAATAACGATAGTAATAATAACAAGGACAAGAGCAACGACAAAATAATAATAATATCAATAATAATAATATTATATAATACTAATATTAACAACAACAATAGTTAACCATAATAATAATAATACCAATAACATAACATAGATATAATAATAACAACACTAATAATAATATAATAATAATAATACTAATAACTACTACTAATAATAATAAATAAAAATAAGAATAATCATAGAAATAATAGTAATAAGTAATTAAAAATATTGATAGAAAATAATAATAATATATATAGCCAAATTACCATATAATATTTCAAAATAATTTGTGTATTTAATAATAATAATAAGTATAAACTAGGTTAATTAATAAAATAAAAATTATGGCAAAATAAATATTTAGAAGATCAAAATATCGTATTATTGACTAGAGATATTACAACATCATCAGTATATTCCTCCTTTAAGTTACCGTTACCGATATATCCAGGTCCCAATGTATAAAATACATAATCATCTATATCTAACCAATCATCACTATCTAATCTGATTAAGATCATCATACATTTTCACTTTCATTAAGCTCAATCATAAGATCCAGAAATTCAAGTAACTAATCAATTATGTATATACATGGATCAGGTCAGGTCAACCCAATCTACATCTACTCCTCAACGCAAGGTGAAGTTCACCATAATCGAGTCCATTTATCAAATCCAATGTAAAAAATATAAATTTCAGGTCAACTTCAACTCTAACTAAGTCAATACCAATCCAACTATCGGTAAATCAGTCTATTGATGAAGCAACGTCCTATCTAAGTCATCATCAAGATCTAAAGGAGTTCCGATGAAAATAATCACCAAACAATAGTCGATTTATACTTCACATAAATATGCCATCTATCCTCAAATATGAACTAGACCAACCAATCCATAGATCGAATCAAGTCACGATATAAGTTAATCCAAAACTAGTCTCAAAAGTTGTGACACCCCGATCCTGCGGGTACGGAGGCATCACTACGACGTATATACGCAGGTCGAAAATACCCTCACGTATATATGCTAAGTATCAGGAAATAATCAGAGTACGGAAGCACAATGGTAATATACATTCCAACAGAAAAGTACAAGTACATGATTTTCACAGAGAGTGATACAATATTACAGGAATATTACATCACCAGAAAATATAAAAGTACATTTTATAAAGTGATATATATAATAAAAGCAGAGAGGTGCTGTAACACTCGGTTTAAGCTAATCTTAATTACTAAATATTGGGAAAAAAATATTATTTATTAAGTTTCCTACCAATGATCAATGTACAAGTTTCTTAAAGTCTAAATAATTAACATATACTTGTATGCATAAGGGCATATGGATGTCTAGATAAAAACACTAAAATCATGAGGTATATAAATGTGTATGTATGTATAGGTGTGTATTATATAGATTTATATATACGTATGTAAGTGGGCTTGTATACTATCTTGTTATATTAATAATTATGTTATGTTATTGGGTTAAACTTTTCAATTAATCACACAATTTATCATGCTTTTATATTAGTGGTGGTAGTGGAAGAGTCAATGGGGATTGGAATTTGTGTAGTGACCTGGTGAGAAGAAGGGAAACATTGGAACTAGTGAGGGTGAGTCTTCAAGAAAATGTCCCCATGCCCAAATGCCTAAATTTTCTCCCAACAAAAATTCTGATCTCCCTCATTCTTGTCCTCTTTCTTCTCTCTCTCACATTCTCCCCCCTTTTATTTTTTCCCCTTGTTTTCTCACCCTAGCACCAGCGATCGGCACGAGGGGAGGGGCAGCTCATGCTCGGTGGTGCGAAACGGAGGACCGCTGGCGATCGGCGGTCAGGTGAGCAGCAGCGCGCGTGTTATGCACGCCTGCGCGCACGCGCGTGCAAGAGCAGCGCGCACGCCACGTAGTAGCGCGTGAAGGGGCTTGTTGGGTGGCACTCGCTCAAATTGGGTACTCGTTGCAAGAAGGGATCGGAGCCGAGTGACGAATATATTCAACTATTCACCGATTAACTAAATCGTCAAGGTACTCGAAACCCCAAATTGAATCTAAATTTGCATGAATATGTCTGATACTAAAACAGAATTTTATCATGCATATAGGAACTTTTTGTCGGAGGGGGGGATTCAGCAAGCGATTCACAGCAATTACCGGAAACAAAGTGAGTAAACTAGAGTGTTAATTGATCTTGTTTATAACACCATTAAACATTAAATAAGTAGAACATTAATAATTTAAGAATTGAAATGAAATCCTACGTAATAAAATTGTATTGAATTAAAAATAATTAGAATTCCAATTGAATGGTTATCCTAAGATACATAAATTAGAGCATTTGGTATCTTATATTAGGATACTTGGAATAATTAAATTAGTGATATTTCACAGTTATGCAATTAGAAACAGTGTCTGAGAAATTGTTGAGATTATCCACAATGTATGATATTAATAATATTTTGGTTATTTAATATGTGTGTGCGCGCTGCGCGCGCATATACATATTTTAGCGCTAACTTGGTTAAATAGAAGACATGTTGGGAGAGAGACTAAATTTTATAGCAAGCGGAAGGAAGAAGGGAGATACCGATACCGTGTATGTGAATTTTATTTTGATCTTGATATGGTGTGGTGCCTATTATTAAAGTAAAATTTAGGTTGAATACGAAGGTAAATAACATGTTGAGTACACGAGATGATTCGAACATATTACTTACTTATCCTTATAAATGTCGAGACTGATTGTATATGTGTATGTTGCTTCTGTATATGATATATATTGTGTATACTCTTATCGGAGGAAGGGGCCTGGCTGGAGCCGGTAGGAGGGGGAAGACGGTGGGAAAAAAAAAAATATTATGTATGTATATTCATTATAAAGTAGGAAGGGACCGGGCGGGAGCCGGTAGGAGGGGGAAGACGGTGGTGTATAACATGTGTATGTTATATTATAAAGGAGGAAGGGGCCGGGCGGGAGCCGGTAGGAGGGGGGAAGACGGTGGTTTATTAATATATTATATACATGGAGGAAGGGGCCGGGCGGGAGCCGGTAGGAGGGGAAGACGGTGAATCTTAACTTGCTTTATAAATTCTGTATCATGGTATCAAATGTATGTATTAGTGATTGCGATATTGCAGAACTCACTAAAGCACAGAACATCCAAACTAAGGAAGACTACTCGCTTATCGATGTTATAGAAATAGGTGTATGCAAGAACATCCGGTGAATCTATATGTAATTTAAAACTGGCCTCACACTTGTAAAAGATAGTTAAGATTACTAAATGAGGATTCATGATATTGGAGACATCTACTAAAAAGTTAATAAGTCATTGAGGATGGGAGGTAAAAGGTTCGCATGAGCTAGATGGAATTTCATCTTAGAGATAGCCCACCAATAACTATATTTATTACTTCTAAAAGTTGTTAAGAATAAAATCCTAAAATTAACATTTTAAATTAGTTTACTCACTGAGCTGTCAAGCTCACTCCGTTCTTTTCTATATATTTCAGGTTTGGATAAAGGTAAAGCACCAGCTTAGACCCTGGAAAGTCGAGGAGAACTACACTTTTGTGATTTGCTCGTGCTAGTTATCTTATTTCATATCTTTTTGCTTTTGGGTACTTTACTCATCATGTGTGTGTATATGAACTCATGGTATGTAACCGGTACTTGATGATGCTTCTAGTGGGGAATATAATATTGTGTATACATGTTGGAGATGTAACATTTTGGCGAGGGCTTCATTGTGTTGGTAACATGGCATCATGAGTCATGCTTGGATGGAAATGGAGGATGTGAAATTATTGTTGATACTCATGTTGTGTGTGTGTGTGTGTGTGTGTGTGTGTATAGGTCATGTGGGCTAAAATTGTTATATGGTTGATAAATAGGCTGTTGTGAGTCGAAATTGTTATATTATATTATGGCAGAGTCAAAATTTTATGGGAAGTGTTGCCGAAATTTTTGAAAAAATTTAAGAAGATTATGATGAAATTGGGAGTTATTAGACTAATCTTATAAGTAAAATCTGAGACCGTCACAGGTGCTCACGAGCAGCAAGGAAGGCTTCAGATCCAATCAGAAGAAAAGCTGGGAGGAAGAGCTATGGCGATGTCCAAACTTCTGCTGCACTACGATCACCACGGAAGGATCTACTACACACTCTGATCAGCTACAGCAAGGCCACCATGGTCCAGGCTCTAGGATCTAGACATGATGATCCAGGGTTGTCAAATGCAACCCGCAAGTATATATGATAAAGCTAAGTGTCGTGCATATCAGACACATGTGTACAGGAAAGGTGTATCATAAATATAAGCACATATGAACATGAAACGAGATAGTAAAATAACTACAGGAAAATCAGTTATACATACCCACATTACCGATCCGTGAGATTAGTTCGTCGAAGGAATAATCCAAATAAGAAAACCCTCATATATATACCCTACACCTCACGTCTCTATAATCTGAGTTTATATAACCTGAGTTTGCCTTCACAATAACAGGATAATGAAACAGTATGGAAACCCGAAAATAAATAATCAAGTAATCCAACAAAGTAGCACATGTATAATGTGTAAGTGGTGAGCAGGATAATATTTTTATCACAGGTCTGCTAAGTATAGATCAAGTGTATAGCTAGTCAGATATCAGTAGTATGTTAGTATTTAATTATTAAGACTCCTCTGATTTTATACATTGGTATGTATCCCATTCCACATACCTCAGCATACAGACCGGAGAGTAAGTTATCGAAAACTGATAGGGCTCGACGAACCATGCTTAGAATGGGTCTCGTGGCACGCCCTGGACAACGGTCAATGAGTATCCGGTACTGAGCCGGAAAGTACCGCTA
>JAVJIF010025512.1:0-76452 GCA_038442645.1 Agave tequilana | reverse complement strand
GGCGGCGGCGACGACAGGCAGGCGACAAAGATTGGGAGCCCTAAATCCCAGGTAAGTTTGATTTTTTTTTAAATCGACTCGGCCTTAACTCAGCCAAGTCAGTCGTGACTCGGTCGATTCGGCAGAGTCAACTCTGAGTCAAGACCAAGGGTCATTTCTTAGTGGATCCTTCGAATCGGGTCTCAAGATCGTCTCGACGGGTGCTGAGACGGATACAACTCGGCCGAGTCTTCGAACTGTACTTCAAGCTAGCTTGAAAGATCCGGGCTGAAGCCCCGCCCCCATATGACCCAAATGCCTAATTGGGCATGCTCATTGACCCGAAATATTTTCGGGTCAAATATGGGCGTTAGCCACAGCCTACCAATTCAACCCGAAACCCGCCCATACTCCTAACCAAATTTCATTTAGGAAAAAATCTCTCTCTCTCTCTCTCTCTCCTCCCCTCCCCCCTTTCCCCAAATCGAATTGAATCTCCCCTAAATCGACGACTCTCTCTCGCTCTCGTCTTCCCCAAATCGAATCGAATCTCCCCCAAATCAAATCAACAATGCCCTCTCGAGTTCCGTGCCGTCGGGAACTCCATCGATGACTGTCTCTCTCGAACTGTAAAATTCTAATTGTTAACCTTCTTTTTATATTAAATCGAAGAAAAGATGGCTCTTAGCCAAAGAGGGCTATGACTCTTAGTCATGTGGCTGTCTCCTCTTGTATAATACAAGGAGGACAAAAAAATTAAAATTTGTGGATCTGAAGTCTGATGGAAGAAGAGGTAAATTCGAAGCTGGTTCATGCTCTTTGCTGATCTCTCTTTCTCCAGAGATCCTAAATCCCATAGTCTGAAGGCTACGACTCTTAATCTTTGCTGATTTCTCATCTCTGCACACTATCTGTTTGCTGAAATGCTGCTGTTTTCTCGTTCTCCTTTTTTCATTTTGTAAGAATAAACAACAGTAAACAATATCTGTTCAAAGGTTGTTGAGGACACAATTTTTTAAGTGGAGAGAAAATACCCATGTGCCATTAATGACAGTTGACGAGAATTAAGGACAGGTTGTAAGGGGAATTAGAGTTTGAAGGAAAGATTTGAGACTTGGTAAGGATTTAGGCTGCCCTAGCTATAAATTATTTTTTGTGATATGAAAATATAGTTGATTACTAAGTCTCAAAAGCTATACTTAATATCGTTATTTCCTATAAACTTTAGTTGGGTGATGTTGATTCTTTAGTGAATTAACAAATATGTGATTGATGTGATGGTCTCAATTTGTGTAGATTGACTTGTATTGATTTTGTGAAAATCTTATGAAGTTTAAATGCTTACATACTTACCAGTTGGAGAAGTTGTCAATTGAGAGGGCTAATTTACATAAATTCAATCGTGTGATATGTGGTGATTTTAGAACAATTGACATTTGCTCTATTAGTTCCATGACTTGATCATTAATTATTCACTCCTTTTAGGATCAAAACTCTCTCCCTTGCTCTCCATGGCAAAAACTTCTTCCACTAACACTCAAGCTACATCGCTTTCATCAAATCCCTCTACAAATAATGAAGCATTGGGTGTTGAAAGAATTATAAATAATAATAGGAAAAGTCTCGAGTGTGAATTATTTTACAGCTGAGAAGCAACCCGGTGGTACAAAGTAATTTGTAATTATTGTAAGCAACAATTAACTTGTTTGGGTAACTCAGAGACAAATCACTTGCATCGTTAGTTCAAGTTTGCTTGCAACATTTAAGATAGTAAAGCATCCATCATTCATTGTCTTTGTGAAAAGTTTGTAGCCTGTGTTTAATATACTTGTGTGTCATACTATTAGAAATAATTGCCAATATTTCAACAAGAAACGGAAAAACTTCATAATTTTTTTGAAAGATTTGGGTTATCGTGTAAGTTTTACCATGGATATGGACTTCTAACCAAAAACTTGGATATTTGGTTCTTACCGCGCATTATATTGATCATGAATTTATTTTAAACAAGAAGATTATGAATTTCAGGAAAGTTTCGTATCCTCATACAAGTTATGCGCTCAACGATGTACTTGAAAACTGTCTTACTGAATGAGATTTAAATGCTAAATTGTGTGCACTCACTGTTGACAAATTATACCATAAATGATGCTTTGACAAGACATTTTCAAAAGAGATTTTGATGAGAACTTGTTTAATAATGAACACATTCATATAAGATGTTGTGCACATATGTTAAATATTATGGTGCAATATGGAATAAAAGTGATGGGTGAGTCTATTAAGCACATTAGGAGTCTCATTACCTATATGATTAGTAGTCCCTTTAGGATGCAATTTTTAATGGAATGGTATAATTCTTTTAAGTTGCCTAATTAAAAAGGTTTAATTTTGGATGTGTCCACAAGGTGAAATTCCACTTATGTAATGCTTCATAATGCTTTATCATATAATGATGCATTCGTTAAATATGCAAAAGAGCATTATAGTGGACTTGATGCTCGGACTCTTAATAATTTTGGAGAAAAGCTGACTTGGTAACATTTTTTTTGAAAATTTTTCTTGATACAACTTAAGTGTTTTCTGGTAGCAAATATCCTACATCTAATTTGTATTTCAGGAAATTTGGACCATTCAGAGTTTGCTATAAGAAAAAGTTGCCAGAGTTTGTTAGAAGAGAAAGCAGCCAATGGTGATGAAATTGTTAAGACTCTGGCATTGAAATGAGAAAGAAATATAATTAAGACTCTAGCATTGAAATGAGAAAGAAATATAAAAAAATGTTAGGATTAATGCAACAAAGTTTTGTTAACTGCATCTATTTTGGATCCTCGACCAAAATTGGCTTACATTTAGTACACTTAATCAATGGTAATAAGGTAAGCAAAAGATTGAAGAATTTTGAGATTTGCTGAATGGAGTTTATGTTCAATATTTGAGGGCAACTTAAAGAAAAGAGTGTGGTTGATGTATCAAGCGAGGGAGCAAGTGAAAGATCAAATACTTAATTGGCTAGGATAAGAGGAGCTGATTTAGATTTACAGAGTTTTGGTCTCAAAATGCCATGAAAGGGGCAAAAAGAAATGAGGTTGATAGTTATTTAAAAGAACTTATAGTTATTTAAAAGAACTTCCTCCAATGTCCGACACAGAATTTAATGTTTTTGAGTGGTGGAAGACAAATGCAACACACTATCCTATACTTTCAAAACTCACTTGAGATATTTTGGCAATACCGATGTCTATTTTTTCATTTGAGTGAGCTTTCAGTACCGGGGTAGAATCGTGGACCAATATCACAGTCGACTGAGCCCACATACCACTGAAGCATTGGTTTGCACGTAGGATTGGCTCCGCGCCATGAGTACTATATAAGTAAATACTTATTATATATAGTAATTTCATATATAATGCTTTGTGAATGTTTTTATGAATGTTAAATCACTAACCCTTGTGTTGCCCAGATAAAAATGAAGATTCTTCATCATCCAATTCTTGCATTTTGAATGAAAGGTTGGTATATGAATGCTTAGAAGAATGAATTTCGAGAAAATTTGGTGATGTAATTCCTATTCCCTTGTCATTCTCTTCATCTAATTAGAATTTTCTATCTTTATTACTATTGCATAGTTTGCTATTGATTTTCTCATATGTAATGTTTACAGTTTTTCACTAGTCATATTTTCAATAGGATGCTCAATTATTCAATAGTTTCTTCAATTCACATTACACTTCTGATTCTTGAATTCAAATAGTTTTTAATGATGATTACAATAGAAGGACAGAATTTCTTGCCTCTCGTGTAAACAAACACATCTATGAGCTCATACGTTAGTTGTATATACATGTAAACAAAAGCATTGTACTCTTATTTGAATATGTATCTAATGATGTGTGTGAGCTCCTTGTTTCCATCATTCATTGTTCTCGTTCATCTTTCTCATCTTTAATCATGTATTCCTATATATGAGATCTTTAACCTTTCACTTGTTACTTTTTAAGATGGCACACTCACCAAAACTGCCATATGCTCGTGTTATTTCAGGTACAACTTGAGTTATGTCCCGTTAGCTCATAGAATGGTCTCAGAGCTTATAAGCTGTTTTGACACTTAGATTTAAGTTAGTCATGAACTCATACTGGTTACCAAAGCTGATCTTCTCATAACGATATTTCTTGCTCGTGATTGTTGGTTGTTGATCTAATTTGGACCTCGAGTCCTTGTAATTCCCCAGATTTGTTGTTAGCATCATTGGGCATCGCTTTATTGTCTTGCTCATTTTTTGTATTTATTGATTCTGCTTGGAATTAGTTCATCATTGTGTGTATCACTTGATCAAAAGAAGTCCAATTTGAGGATCGCCTCTTTACATTGCTAGTCAAATTTTAGCATTGTTCCTCTTCTTTAACTTTCTATTTTGATCTGTTTGAAGAATTTTATCAGTGAACTGTGGAGTTCTAAAAGATCTGAAACATTTTTGAATAAAGACTGTTGGCATTAATAAAAATCTATATTTTGTTTTGCTGTTATGTTCATTTTTTCAATGTGAATGTGAATTATAATGAGATTTTTGTCAGTTTTTTTTATGGAGTTACTCTGAATGGGCTGGCCCAAAATCCCTTGGGCTAGATTTAGGTTCAGGTTCGGGCTTGGCCCAAAGCCCGCCCATTTCAGTTTGGATCAACTTCGGCCCAACCCGGCCCAACCCAGCCCAACCCATTCTCACCCCTACCAGACGATCTCAATTGATTCTACCTCATTTCATCTGCAGTAGATCTCCCTCTAACTCCTTATAGATGCACTCATTTTTTTCTCCTCTCACTTAGTATACTTCCATCCATCCATCTCAACATTCTCATCTCAGCTAAACTCATTTTTTTCTGCCCATTTTTAATGAAAAATTTCTCGGCTGAGATAATTGATTGTCCTGTTTTTCAATATAAGAGAAGATGCCACAGTGTAATACACAGTTCATATGAGTAAAATGCAACTAAAATCTGTGCAGTAAACTTGAATCCGAGTAACTTGTACTGAAGATAAGATGAAAGAGTTCTTGGCTACATTAACTTCTATTAGGAATAGCTAATTTGTACTAGACGGTAAGCTTCTATAGTACACACTAAGGAAATCTTCCATCATAAGACAGTGACCTGGAATGCAGCATAAGAATCTACATAGCGAACAAGATATCCCCATGAAAGAAAAAGTTGGTTTAATTATGACTATTTAAACTACTCTTTCAGGTAACCACTGTATCCAAAACCTTAGGCTTATGGATTGTGGCCAACAATGTTCCAATCCTAAACGTTTCTCCTCTTGAGGGGGTCCAAGCCTGTAAAGGCCTTGAGCAAAGGAGGTGAGTTGCTTAGAAAGGATGATTATATGGGAGCAAATAAATATATTTTTAATTGTCATTGATGAGACTTCAACCTATGACCCATATAACCTGGTGCTCCAATACCAAGTCAGACAATCACTTTGCTAAGAAGACTTGAGCTCATAGATTGTGGGCCAAAAATGGACCTTATCACAACTGTTGTCTTCATTGCTGTTGGGAGTAAGGCACTGGCTTTGAATTGGGGCTTAGTGTGCTTCTGACTTGTGTTTCAATGGGGAAGGGAATGAGGGTTGAGGCTTTTAATTTGGGGTTTGGGTATCTAACAGTGCCTTAGTTTTTTTTTTTTGGCTAAATCTGCGTCAAAACACAAAGAATTAATAATAGTGTGGATTGTATAAAGTAAATTAAAGATTGTAACACAAAGGTATAACAATAACCTAGATCACATTCTACTCAAAAAAAGTAATTGAGTGTACATGCCAAAAGCAATTAGGATATATTTACTAATTTAAAATTTAAGTATATAATAAATTTAGGCCTAAGGACCATACATTTTTAAAAGAGAATCATAAGTAATCCTTATTTTCCTCATCAAATGTCAATATATCTTATATTAGCAAATACTTTATAAAATCTATGTCTATATCTATTTAAGAAAATGTCTTTTAAGGCTCCTAATTTGGAGTCTAAATCTTTACCTCCATCTTTTTCTCACATCCCAAATGTCTAGTATTATTCCATTACGCCTCCAGAAAAAAATTAAGTTACCAATTTAGAATTTAGATCTTCATCTCATTCGTCCATGCTACAAGTCTATTATTATTCCATCAAGATGCTGTAGATCAAAGTCATCAATTCCTCATAAGGCATATAATTGACAATTTCTATATATTTTTATGTAGAAGGTGCAAAGCTTGGACTATGATGTGCTTCCAAGATACAAAACACTCTCATAGCATTAGCCGGGTAACCAATTTAAATCTACAGGTTAGCACTTGTACTTAGAATTGTATTTTCTATTAAATGATGTCCCAATAAAATTAATCAGGATTGTTTCCGAAAATGTTCAAAAAGGAAAGTATTACAAACTATATGCTTGACACTAGAACTTGCATTCTTATTTATATCATATCACGGAGAAAAGAATATTAACTTACCGGGAATCATTTTTGATGATTTTGCCAAAACCTGCACACGCAAAAGTAAACAAGATTAGGATTTCTTTTCTTCTCCACTAATGGCACTTGGAACATGATTGGGAAACTAATGAAAGCACTCTCTTGAGTTATCTTTTATCCTTCCTAGTTTTAGTGAAGCATTGAAACCAGTAAATTTTACAACAAAGTACTTTGCTTTATAAATAGAAACATATGTGCACATTATACTCTTGGACTGAAGCTCTAGGACATGCAGGTACAAGCAAAATATAATTAGGAAAGAATAATGAGGTCAAAGTTATTTACTAAATCAGATCTAAAGTTAGTTAGAAGCCAAAATTGAGATTTTGCTCCTTGGGATGTTTTTGCCTTGAGTAAAATGTAATTCCACATAGCAATTTGCAAATCTATCATCTTTCCCTTAATTTTGTATGTTCATATTTTAGGAGAATTTTTACATAATGTCACCTTAATCGCACGAGCTTAAATTGCATAACCCTAGAAGTAATGTTTCCTAACACTATACACTAGATGCAATCAGCAGAAAAACACAGTGCATATATTATATTGCTCTATTGACCCAAAATGGTCTTCCTAGTGAGACACGCGGTACTTCATTGGTGAAACCCACAGTTCAGCGACATTGCAGGACTTTGGCTTCTATGGCTGCAGCCTTCCAAAGGAAAAAAGCGTGGACCAAATATCTGCATAACAGTTGTCATTTGTCTAGAAAAGAATGAATGAAGCTGAAATTTCCAAATCAAGAACTTTTTACAGATGAAGCTACACAGTTGGAGTGTGTTTCATTAGTTATAAAGCACATAGATATTTCTGAGCTCGATCCACTGACAGAAAAGAAGCTTAGACGCAAAATATGATCTCCCGACACATACTAACTCAATGAACATGTTCAAAGCATGCAGAACCACTATCCTTGAGCTCAAGACAAATTTTACAGTTGAAAGTGAAGCAAAGAGAGCAACGAGAGAGGGAGTAGGATCCTTAAAAGGCATCGCTGCTTTATATATCTTTACACATTATATATTCCATGGTCAACATCATTGCACTTAATATCCTAAAATGAAAATCTTCCATTACCATAAAATCCTCTTTGTGACTCAAGTCCCAACAGAAAGCACCATGTTCATTACCATATTATCAGATGTGGCCGCTGTGACTTGTGAGACTCTTAACAGTAAACGAGCCCAATGCATGAATTGTTTGATCCTCTCCAGAGGAAATAAATTTACTACCCAGAGCAGCAACTTTAACCACTAAGCATCCTATTCCAAAATGTGGAAAGCAAAAACTGTCAAGTTGAAGGATTATTTAGGTAGCACATAAGCTCCATTAATATTGTAATCAACACCGAAAAACTCTAGCATAGATAGTATAAAATGTGTCACACAGTCAGGGGTCTAATTCAGTCATACACATCGATTGCATTGGAAGTATGTCATTCAAAGACGTGGTGGCTTGAAATCGATCTTTGCGAATAACTAGCCAAAGAAATGAGACATAATTTCTTATTCTGAAACCATCTACACTTTCTCTCACACATGTCCCAGGCATTTAGTTCTTAATCCAGACACATTCAGCTATTAAAATAGACGAGCTCCTAACATATGAAACTACCTCCAACTTTTACCTCAAATTTAGTTTTATCTGACCATTTAATTCCCAGAGTACCCTCAAAACGAGAGAGCTTTTTTATTTCTTTGTAGAAAGCTGAATTCTTTTCACCATGACCAATGTAACCAAGCTAACAAAAGTAATAAAGTAACTCCACATTCTTCTATTAACAGTTAAACTTCTATGAAAACTAATTTTTCCTGTAATTTACCCATAAATTTAATTAATAAAAGAATAAAAGACTGAAATTATCAACAATACCTGAGCTGGGTAGCTGATGTATTTCAGCGCCTCGATCCCCATCGCCGGACCGATCGTGTTCGTAACACTCGCACTCCAGTAGCTCCACCAAGGGGCCCCGCCGCCGGAAGAACCCTTCTTCTTGCTCGGCCAAATCAGCAACACTGTAACAATAATTCCAGTAATTCGATCAAAAAAAGGAACAAACTAACTAAATTCACTCCAAATTGCAGTTCGATCCACTCACTGATCAGCGACCACAGCAAGCAGACCACATTCTGGGCGAGATTCAAGAAGGCCAGGTGCTCGAATCGCTTCCCATCCGGCCGAATCTCTTCGTCGATCTGCATTCACAAATGCACACACAAAAAAAAAAACCAATCCAATCACAAGCCTAAATTTCTACTAAAACTTTTGAGGAATTAAAGAAGAAGAAGCTTACACAGTTTCTTGGAGAACGCCTTGGGTGATGTAGGAGGACCAGATGCCGGCAACGCAGAAGACGAGGACCAGGACGCGGCCGAACCCGCCATGGCCGGCTGCTTCCATCTCCCGGGTCGGGTTTCGATCTCTTGTTATCGGATCTTTTCGGGGTAGTTTCTGGTGGATCCGAAAGGTGAGAGAGGAGTTAAAGGAAGAAGGCGGGTTTTAAAGGGAGGAGGAGGGACCACGTCAGAATTCCACGCGGTCGTATCTAATTGGTCGAAAGGTGGACGGTGAGTTCTGGTTGGCTCCTACGACGTGGGTCTGCTGATGGGCTGGACCCCAAGCAGTCTTTAATTTAAGCTACATTTTAAGACTTAAACATGTGATCTCCCATAATTCATTATAAAATATTATGAGTTGAACTAGTCATCAAATATGATCATACTTGCAAGTAGGGGTGCCATCGGATCGGATACGGATCGGATATTACCTCTACCATATCCATATCCGCACCCAACCTTCGGATACGGATACGGATACGGATATTGGCGGATGTGGAAAAATGATATCCGTATCCGCCAAAATCGGATATCAGATATAAATCGGATATTAGCGGATCGGATGCGGATACTAATCGGATATATTAAAAATGGATATGGTTAAAGATAAGTTAAACAGAAATACTTATATTACTTTTTATCTCATCTACAATATTAAATGTGATACATACTATGATTATTGTGTACATATCAATACATTCATCGTATTATTTGTCATTTGACTTCTATAACAATAGATTACACGTCCTCCGGTGCTAAATGCCGATTCGGATGCCATGGTTGATGTCGAAATACTCAAAATATCATGTGGTACTCTTGCAAGAATCGAATACTTTTCACTATTACTTTTTCACCAACTCAGAATATCAAAATTTAATACCTTATTCCATTGAAGAATAGTCTTCTCCATACCGATATCATTATGAAGCACGCAACATTCGGATATCGGATCGGATACGAATAAGATATTACTTTTACCATATCCGTATCCGCACCTACCTTTCGGATACGGATACGGATACGAATATTGACGGATGTGAAAAATGATATCCGTATCCGGATTGGAGGCGGATTCGGATGCGGATATCCGCGGATAATCCGTATCCGGTGGCACCCTAACTTGCAAGCATTGAGATTCTAAACATAATAAATATTATGTAAAATTATTAAAGCACAATACATATTTTATAAATTTTAAGTTTTTTATAAAATCTAGCGGGCGCCCGCTCACATTGGGCTCCATGTAAATCCGCCCCCTACTTATGCCAGGCAGCAGGTAAGCTCCGTTCAGATATGAAATTATTTCTTTTTCATACTCCCTCCACAATCTTAAAATTTTCCCACTCAAAACTTAAATTTTACTAAATTAGTTCTTTCATGCAG
This sequence comes from Agave tequilana, assembly GCA_038442645.1. Taxonomy (NCBI): domain Eukaryota; kingdom Viridiplantae; phylum Streptophyta; class Magnoliopsida; order Asparagales; family Asparagaceae; genus Agave; species Agave tequilana. The sequence continues at coordinate 66,238 of JAVJIF010025512.1, read as the reverse complement.
GTCTTACAGAAAATTTACTAAATTTTTCTTTTTCTACCTTTTTTTTTGAAAACTCGCATAAATGCCCTCACAATAAGGAAAAGGAGCTGGCATGTTAATGGGTCGGGTTCGAACTAATTATCAAATATACACATGACCCACCAACCCAAACACAATGGGTCCATGCTCCATACTCAATTGTTCTCGTACCCATCCCATTTAATCTCATAACGAGACCCAATTACCCAGCCCTACGTGATTATCTTTTCAAGGGTAAGATATAGATTCGGCCAAAAAAAAAAGGCTGAATATATTAAATCAAAATTTAAGAATAAGATACAGATCCGACAAAAAGAAATAAACCAAACTAAAAACTAAAACTAGAAACTGAAACTAAGATATTAAATATGCTTAATCAAAATTAAAACTGAAGATATAAATCAAAATCAAAAACTAAAATTACAGAGTGAGGCTCAGATTTGTAAAATTAGGTGAATCAAGTTGAGGGGCAGGAGCTGTGTGGATCTAGTCAAGGAGAAGAAGCTGTGAGAGAAGTTCCTTTAAAAGGCATTTTAAATGTCCGGCCTCATCAGTCTCTCTTGAGAGCGAATATTTATACTCAAAAAAATTATGAAGTACCCAGTGATTAAGGTACCCCAAATGTGATAAAGGCATCAAAAAAAAAAAATTTAAAAAAAATGTAAAATTACCCTCTTCTTCTCCCCTCCCCTTCCCTTTCATTCCCTCCGCAACCCCCCTCTCCTCGGCCACCTCCCTCCCCGACGACCCCCGTCCCTCTCCTCCCCCTTCCCCCCGCCCAAAAAAAAAAAGATTCAACCCGTTCTCGCCAAACAAATTTGGTCTGCTCCGACAAATCTTTTGTGTGCGTGTTAGCAATATTTTGAACTTTTTACTACAGATGAAAATGTTAAAAAATTATGACACACTTGTAATAATTTGTCAGATGCCCTCCTCATTTTTTGGGAATGTTTTTGGGTGGAAACATCTGTTCCCATCTCTCTTCTTGCAAGGCACATGACACGCACATGATATTTACTCCAAGTTTTAACACAGATAAGTTCTTGGAGAACAAGAATGAAAATAAAAATATTTTTCTGGATATTTCACCATTAAAACTAGCCAAACCCCCCCCCACCCCCCCCCCCCCCCCCCCCCCCACCACAAAAAAAAAAAAAAAAAAAAAAAAAAAAAAAAAAAAAAAAAAAGATGTCAAACAAACAATAAAATGTTAAGAAAAGTCTTCTTCCATGATGTGAAGCAAGAAGTTACTTCAAACCATTAAAGAAGTTCTTGATACCTCCATCAACCCAAAGATCCTGAATGAGAACAAAAATAGGAAAAAGAGAATATTCACCTCTCTGTGAGTCGCCTGCTATATTCCTCACTCGGCCAGAAAGTAGGTAAAAAAAAAAATTACAAGTGAATGAATAGAATATAAATGTGTATCTTAAATGCAACTGGGGCAAACCAAAGCATCAAAATTAAACTCATCACCATGGCTCGTTTGTGATCTCCACCAATCAACTCGCATTTATCAGTCGAATTTTGTCCATGAAGAGATACAGAACATAATCCCTTTTGGCTTCTCATTTACCTCATGGGGGGACTTTTTAAGAATGAAATGAGTGAAAATTATCCCTTGAAACTTTTTCATTCATCTTTCATGATCAAAAGCAGCCTTTTCCCAGTAAATACCCTATATGGAACAGCCTAGTTCATAATATCCTTCAAACACTCCTTGCAGGATTGCTCTTAACATAAACACACCAAAATGAAACATTTTTCATCCAACATCTTTAAGAACTTGCCCATGAATCCAGGTTGACACTACGCATTATAATCATCCAGTCCCAGATCTCGCAGCGCTGCAGTTGCAGCATCTTTGCAGTTCTGATGGCTTCCCTTGGCTTTCCTTATGAGCTTCTCAATGCCATTGCTTAAAAGAATGGTCCTGCGGCAGGCCAGAATACAAAAAGAAAACAAGATTGTTTTATGAAACTCATTAGATGTGATACAAAGATGACATGACATGGAAAATATAAGACTAACTGGAGTATCTCCAAAAAAAGGACTTTAAAGGCGAGGCTAGATACATAAGAGAGACTTCCTCAGCCTCCGGTACAAGGATTATATTGAAGCTCAACCCTGCATTATTGGTAAGTTACTTTTGCCATGCAAAACATGATAAAGAACTCCATTTACCCAGGATACAAGACCCCCATACCTAGGGTCACTTAATGAGGAATTACCTTCACAAATGAAAGTATAACTGAAAACTGTTAGAGTCCAAATTTGGTTCACATCTTAAAGGACATGCCTAATAAGATCATTGGTATTTTACTGAGAGATGGTGCTTTTGGACTATGAAAATCATAAAACTCACCTCATCAGCATCTCTAATCATCTTGTTCCATAGTAGGGTTCCATTCCCGTGATAGGTGGTACCCAGATGAGCTTCAGGCACACAACAGGTCACATAATTCCATGTGCATGTATCAGTCCTAAAAAAAGGCAAAACATGAAAAAACACAGCCCCCCTAGACAAAAGGTAAAGAACTTATTTTCATCATCAAGACAGCCTGTACATTGCACTTCTGTAATTTTCTTGTTTATTATCCGCTATAGACTTTTCTTATCCCGAGAAGACCACAACAGCATAGAGAGGCAAAGCACCAAGCAAGGTGACCAAATATCTAAAGAGTGGCAGCCAAACACTTCATCCTCTTGACTGGAAGGAACCCCACCCCACGCAAAGAACATCCAGTAATTTCCCCTTGTAAACATTTCTGCAGTTTATTTCTCGTCTGAATATTTCAAATCATTCTCCCACACAACTAGAATAATCATCAGATGATCAACTTTCCATATAAAAGATGATGAATGTGAACTACAAATGAAGGTTTCAGATATAACAATGCATGCACATGAAACTACTAGGATTCATCCGCGAATATACAAGGGCCACAGCAAAATAGTAAGACCCACAAGCTTAACCCTTTTAGGTCAAAATGGGATCTCCAGTTTATCCAAAAAAAGATTAAGATTAATAAATATAACTCCTAGGATGATAATCTCCCATTGGTGGTGGTATAATGGTGATATGATAGCCTCGTTGTGAGCCATTGAGAGGATAAAGGCTGATGGAAGAAGGATGTTGATCCAGCCAAGGTTGAGACAAATGTGGGAAAAAACAATAGGGGTGGGCTTTGTTGTCCACAAGCTTATGATCACCGGGGGTGGGTAAGGCTCACTAACCTTGAGACAGGACCTATTAAAAATCCATGTTAATTAAGAAGTCTGAATTGGAGAAAGGGTTAAAAGATCAGATTGATATACGTGTTGAGTCCAAAATATACTGCTCAAACATCGGGATCAAATTAGTTCTCCAGTCATTTATCAGGTTTATGCATGACTCCTCAGGTGATAAGTCTCCCACAAAAACAACTCAAATGACTTTACTCCTTTCTATGCCTACTGAAATACTCCATAATAATAACAAAGATAAACAAGGAGAATGCTATAGTGAACCCCTTAAGCTTACACAATTGTGACTGCTAATTCATTAGATGCACAGAGAAAGATGAAAATAACAAATACCACACGTATCCATCCATGGTCAAGGCAACCAAATGTGTTTCTGACACACCAGTTTTTCAGTTTAATCCACATAGCAATTTATATCAGAGTGAACAGGCTGTATAGGCATGGCCAAGCCAATCAAAGCAGGTCTTTCCCACGTCTACTTTCCACCATAGAATCCTTACTCTCAGTTCATTCTAATTAGTGGTAAAATTTCTACCACGAAATATTATACTTGAGAACATTCACTTAGCAGAGAGAGCAAGTTCAATAGCATCATTATTTTTGGGACCGTTCGTATAATTGACTGAGCAATCTAAGTAACAATGTCACAATCATTCAATTATCATCATCCAACTCTTGAACATAGGTAGGTATTCACTAGTTCATATTTATCACTGCAAAATCTATTCTATGATAAGCACATTTGAAACAAACACTAGTTTGAACCTTGCTTCAAAAAGATCAACATGCATCTTCTTCTCCAATCAAAAGCAGGTTATTGCAGGTCGAAGATCATACCATCAATGATTAACCAGAATTCAAAATCTCAATGTGGGAAGTCCAGAAATGCTGGTTTCCAAGAAGACAGTACTTGAACATATTAGATCTTGCTTACCATAATATCTAATCTGGTATAAGTTGAATGATGAGTAACAATGTGCATCAAAATAAGTTTAAACTTTAAAACTATGTAATTCAAAACTATAATCCAAATAAGGAACCTAGTCATGACAAGCCCATATATAACCTCAGTATTGCACAACTTCTGAAGGCAAAAGAAAGAAAATTTGCATTCTTCTCATGATGCAGCAAGCAGAAAAGACTTGACAATTTGAATAAAGAATAAACTGAAGCATTAATGCATCAAAAAAACACACCTTTGGAGTTTTTCAAATAATCATCCAAAGTCTAAAAGGTGAAACCTTGCTTTGTGTCAGATTAAATATATCTTGCAATTAGGAGGTTGGTCTAAAGTTGACCTACACTAGATAGGCAGATGATGGGCAAGAGTGGGGCTAGAAAACCAAGGCATCTTTCATGTCTCCATGTAAATCTCTAAACTCTAAAGGTTTTAACAAATAGAATAATAACTACATGGCTACCTGCTAACCTTAATTTAACTCCTTAGAATTGGCCATTTATGCTAAATGTTGATTTTGTCTTTTTTTTTTCTCTCTTTGGTAATTCCAAAAATGAGGCATCCCATGCTGATCCCTAAGTGAGACTGTCTAAAACCAAGGCGTAATCTTACCTAGCTTTTTGCCAGACTGAAAGTGCTAAAAAGAACAAATCCAAGAGATTTGGAAGTGAAAGCATACCTATTCTCTGGGTTTCTAGCCACAAGATTGCGAATCATAAGACACGATTGTCGTTGCATCTGATATGCAGCAGGGAACTTCTGCATTGATTGGATTGCTAGATCCCCAGCACCAGCTTCAACTGCACGAGCTGCATTCTCAGGGGATCTTAGTGAGAGTACACCAATAATAGACATAACCTGTACCAGAACACGCTCAGTTACTGATTTACATGATAGAAGGCCTAGTAAATCAAATCTCTAATGTGATAAGAGTGTTCTAAATTGACGACTAGTAAAACTCAAGCTGTTACGCTTAACTGCTAATCAAATACCTCTTGTAGAACAGAGGGATCATCTGAAAATCTGGACGATAGCTTAATCAGTCTATCAAGACCACCCTTCTGAACAATAGCAGTTTTGTTATCATCACTTCCAGCCAACTGCAAACAAATGACAGCTGATAACAAGTTAGCATACCCATCAAGTAGTTCAATCAAATTTTCTTGTCTTTCCTTTTTTGAAAAAAGGCAGTTGTAAAGACCTTAGATAACAAAGAACAACAAGCTCGAGCTACAGCCTTGTTGTTATATTCACCGCTGCCATCTATAAACTGGAAAATTGCATCTATACCTCCATTTTCAGATATAGATCGGCAAATTTCATCCTGCAGAAGAATTGAAGACATAAATAAAAACATAGTCAAGATAGCAAAGTCCAAGTAAACAACGGAGGAAAATATAAAAGAAGAAAGGCTAGATATAATGGTTAGATAAAATGAATATAAACACTCACAGTTAAATCAAATTTTGATAATTTTATGTTGTTCAAAGGTTAAAAAAAACAATTTTATTAATAGGGCAGCTGAATGATTTTGAAATTGATAATCTCCTTTTTTTTTTTTTTTTGTACAATATGCATTATATCCAAGTTTCGTATGCTTGGTGTGATTCATATAACAATTTCATGTAATTGTATTTAACATTCTAATTTCTTGACTTGATTTTTGACTTCTTGATATATGATATACGCAGAATGATTAGAGCCTATGAATTTGAAATTATGCCTTTTAACATATATTCCGGTCCCAGTAAAAGAGAGAAGATAACTCCCAAGAGATGTCAGCTAGTGGTAATCCAGTCTGCCAATGACACTAATTGACAGATGGGAATGTTCCATTTTGCAGTAAAGTAATTAAAGCCTGTTTGACACCCAGATATCACAAATTAAACATGAAAGAACAGTCATCAACCATAGGCTCCATAAATGAATAGAACATAAATGATCTTATCTCAACATATAGCATCCAAGATTTTTTCCTATAAAAATTATTTTGTTTGCATCATCTTCTCTATCGTCAAATCATTCCTCACTCAATGAGCACGCTGATAAGACTTCCTCCAACATTTCAAATCTTTTGAACTGAACAATTACAAAAACCAAAACATATCAGCCAGTGCAAACAACCTGAAATTAGAATTTTAGTTGAAGATTGATAGTCTAATAGTTATTGCATCTCATGCAATATCTATGATCCAAAATTAGTCATTGGTTTGGATATGTTCACCTATAATGTACAAAATTAGATTGAGAATATGCAGAACCCACAATGCAAAAAAAATGCAAAGACATTTGGGTTCTACGAATGAACTTACTGATTTGCACAATAAATGCATGGCCAATAATAATTGACCGCATTTCTACCACCAACTCTTGACCATTATCAATCTACCAATAGAGTAAATCTTGATTTTCTCAACCGAGGCATTGTCAATAATAACTTTACCACATTTTTTGTAACCAACATTGTTGTAACCAACTTACTAACCATTATCAACCTAGAAATGTAGTAAATCTTGATCAATTAACCTTACGCTTTGTATTCAAGGGCTTACTGACATAAGACAAATTTCCATCACCGTCATAAAATTAATGAATAATCTTTGTACATCAACTCCACCCATCTGATACAATGGTTACCGCTTTCTCTTTTTGTATATTAACAATTCAATGTTTTCATAGTTCGCCTCTCATGTAGTAACATTAACACTTTCCTTTCACATTGTGAACCAAAGGCACATTATCATGATGACATTTCTTACCGCAAAGGTATATGACTCTAAGTGATACAGATTTCATCTTAATGTTGTTTGCATTGACTGTAATTGTCTTGACGATTGAATATTAAAACCTTCTCAAAATTAGCTTCTCATCAGTTCTCCTCTTCTTTGGCTCTGACCAGGAGAGCAGTGACAATTGAATATTTACTGTATTCACATATGCACTTATTGCTCCTAGGTAAAAGTATTCTCTTGTGCATTATTCCACCTCACTTTTACTCGTTGAACAATTCACTTCACCTCAAGCACTTAATTGGCCGTAATCTCATGCTCTGTTTGAAACCTCCAACATAGCGGCATTTAGCTCAGGACAAAGAGCCATCAAATTTTTCACACTAAAAAATAGATAGGAGGGAAGAGCCATTAAATTTTCAACAATAAAGTCACTTCAACACCAAATTTCCTTTTTAAGTGTCCAAGCTTATTTAGCGTACTACCCTATCCCAGGATAAAGCATCCTCATTCTTGGTAGAGAAGTACTTTATGGATCACTAGAACAACCAATAGCATTAGCTCTTAGGATTCAACATCCAGTTAGCATTATTAAACAAGACACTAATCATATAAAATTAATATAACAATAAGTCAAGAATCAAAAATTTATAAAAAAAATTAGACCTTTTAATACAAACCACAAGAATCATTGTAAAACTTACAGCCAAAAATGGAGTTTGGGAGTTATATAAGTATATAACAAGAACAAGAGCATAATTCAAATCATACAATAAGAATATAAATCATACAATTCACGCAACATTGTTAACCACAATTTAAATTACATGAATCCTGCGACACAAAATGTTCTTAACCTCAGGTCATGAGCAAAATGTTTGAGTCATATCAACCCAAATTCAGATTAACCTAAAGGCCAATAAAGCAAGTACACAAATTATCATCCCACAAAATACAGAGAAATATAGCTACAAATTCTAACCCCAAGAAAACGTGTTTCAGCAGCAGGAAATCCCCTTGCTGAATCACATTTGGATGCATAATCTAAAATTGAAGAATGACAATACAGGTCCAAGTGCTTCTCTACTATATCCCTGTCCCATGACCTCAGATGAGCAAAGCAATTTGTCATAGTTGATGAACGGAGTATTTCAGGTGGTGGCAAGGTTATGAAATGGACTTTGTTAAAGTTCACAGGAATCACAGGCTTAAGTACCTGACATAATAAATCTACTTAGCTAGAATGTGTAAATGTGTAAAAACCTGAGTGAAATATACTCATACAAGACAAACCCTGTCCAATGTGTATAGGTGGATGTTCTAGGTACAATGAGTTCAAAATTTTAATGACATGTTGGACACAGATCTATCCGCCACAGATCCTTGATGAATGCATGTTGGCACATATGAGCATATTTCAGCCTGTCAGTGCAAACCTAGCATAAGCGATAAGGCAAAAAAATATTGTGAGAATAACTTTTGGGGCAATATTAATAAGCTAGGGAGGAGACAGTAACATCAATGCGTTGATTGGTGCATCCAATAATCATATTCACATCTAACATTGCCTTAAATATTAGATTAAAAGACTAAGTTTGCTCATCTAGTAGTTTTCAGGCCATGATCAATGATAATTAACCTAATTCATGGATGATCCAAATTGTTTATTGCAACACTTGATTATAGTAGGCCATTAACATGTTGCAGTCTCTAAGTATAGTGTATTCAATGTGCAAGTACGAGAACTGTTCCAGTATTACATTCATCCATTAATTAATCTGAAAAGTTAAGTAAATTTAATATCACATTTAAGTATGCCTATGAACTTTTAAGCTACGCATGACTTCTCAAAACCCACATACGATAATGATTTATTGAATCCCTGCTCAAATTAATAATTAGCAATGAAATAATAGAAAAGGAAATCCCAATTAACATGTAGGCCACATATAAAAACTAAATACACCACCAAAAATATGATAAATATCCAAGTCTTGCACCATGGAATAGGGTTCAAGACTTCAAGTAGACCAAATATACGCGTACAACTACTGCGAAACCATCCAGTAAAATTGAAGTACTAAAGTTTGACTTTTAGTTTCTCAAGATAGGGTTCATTCATATTGGAAAGGGTCTTTTTTTTTTGTTTATTATTATTTTGGGGTGGGGTGGGGTAGGTAGACAGGTGGAGAGATAGATGAAACAAGGGAAAACGGATGTTTTAATTATGTGGAAGGAAAATGTAACTCTCCAACATGGATCATATAAGTGTTAATTAAACAGTGCACAGATTCTCAAATTATCCGAATACTTGTTTCCTATGTTGTGAATATTTCATTCTCCATGATGGTGTCAGTGTCTTTACAAAGCAAATAATGAAAAATAACTTGAATTCATAACTTACTCTTGACATTAACTGCTATAGTTGCTAAAGATGGATAGATATTTTATAGGCTTATTTTCAAAATACCCCATTTAACTATCTTGGTTTTCTCACAATGCCCCCCAACTCAAGAAATCCTAAAATACCCTAAACTATCCCCAAAAAATCCCAAAAAAAACTTGTCGTCAACTGACCGTTTGGAAAGTGGCACATGTTTGTCACGTGATTTTTTATGACGATTTTACCCCCATCATCTCTCATTCCCTTCTCCCTCTCTCCAACAAAAAAAAAAAACCACCACCAAAAATGGCAACAACGGCTCTCCCTGGCGCCCCAGGAATCTCCATCATCCTCCGCCGCAAGCCGCCGAGTTACGCCGCGCCCAGGCCCAACGGTGTCGTCAGCAACGGCGACAACCTCATCTGGCGCCGCCTGCTCCGGACCGCCCTCCTGTGGAAAACTAATCAAGTTTTAAAATATTTTCCAAGAACCATGAACCGGATTTTCTCAATAAGTCCCGGGGATTGGAAACACAACTCTAAAACAAAATGGCAAGTGGAAAATTGTCCAAATTTTCAAAATTGGGCATACATCATTGTTCATGCAATTGAAGCTCATTCCAGCAAGGAGCAACATGCTGAAATTCTTCTAGACTAAGAAATAGCATTAAAAGGGGCAAAGGTGAGAAATTTTCTATACAAGGAATTGCGTTTTCTCTGCAACCCATATTAAAATTGACCAAAAGAAATCAAAGATATCAGGTGTAATGTTAACTCATCAAATTCTCCTCGAAGAAAATAATACCTAACTCCGCCACCGAAAACTGCCATTGACTTGACAAAGCCAATGGGTTTCTAGCATATATCAATAAAAGTTCTGTAACCAGGAGAAAACAGGGGGAAATAGGAGAAAAAATGATGGACCAAAATTAGGGTTTGATTGTACTCGGTGGCAACCATATCTTTGGACAGGGTGGAGCACCCGCGCCTCGGCAGGGGAGTCCGAGGAGGTGCCACCATCCCCGCTGCCCAGGGAAGAAGACAGAGTTGATGAGGAGGTTGGGGGGCTCGGGCTCCTTCTCTTCTCTTTCTCTCTCTTTTAAAAATCTCTTAAAAGAAAGATGAAAGCTTTGCAGGATCAATGTGCACCAATCTCTAATGGCAGCTTCTTTGCCTCATCCCCTGTCACCTCTTTCCTCCATGTTGTCTTCTCTACCATCTCTTGTCACCTTGAGAAAGAAGAAAGAAAAAAGAGAGAGAGAGAGAGAGAGAGAGGGGGGGGGGGAGAAAGAGCAGGGGAGAGAGAAAGAGCCAGGAGAGAGAGTTTAATTATGATTAATTAATTTATTTAATTAATTAATAGTTTAATTATAATTAATTAATATAGTTTTAATTGTTTGAGGGGCAGGGGTAAAGGTGTCATTTCGTATGCCTGTTAACGGTGTTAGGGGGTAACTTGGGAACGTATAGTTTAGGGGGATATTTTGGGATTTCTTGAGTTTAGGGGGTATTGTGAGAAAACTCAGATAATTAAATGGGATATTTGAAAATAAACCTATTTTGTAAACATGGCAACTATTATTAGTAACTATATTTATTAGTTATTGTAGCTCTAAGCTTAGCTCTTCTATATACATTTTCTAGAAATTCAACTGGTATTTGTAGAAATATGTCCGAAACTATAACCAGATAACTTGGCTGCTATAGTACCTGCAACCTTGAACAAGAGTGACCCTTCAAATGTCTAAAAGCTGATTCAGAGAATGTGCCACTCTCCGTATGAAATTATCATTAGGAAGTTGCTCAATAATAAATAATACACAGAAAAATGATCACATGTACAAGAATATGGTCTCAATCACAAGTGATCCATAAATATCATGGCACTATATTCAGAAAATATTTCCCTGGTTTCCAATGATTTAAAAGAAAAAAAGAAAGAGAGAGAAAGAAAGAAACATACATTGACAGCGACTGCCTTTAAAGCAATGCATGTTGATACTAAACTAGACGAACTGGGTTGTCTTCCCTTTAGTTCATCAACAAGAGCATTTGGAATGCCAAGCTTAGCAAATCGGCGAGCATATCCAAAAACCTGGATAACATGTCCCCATGTTAAAATGGAGATGGATACACAATTGACTAACTGTATCAATGGAAAAATAACAAATAATATTACAAGACAACATAATTTACTTGTATAAGGTGTAACAAAGTAACATTAACTTTTGTGTAAAAAATTTACCATTTCAACATTGTGCATACTTCCAAAAAATAAAGAGAGAGTCCAGTAATAGATATTCTTTTTTTTAAGATTTAATCTATTTGAATTAATGTACAAAATTCACCATACAAAAGACATAAATCTCAAGAATACATACAAAACTTAAGATCAGTTATAGTTCAAGTAGAAGTGAAAAATTCATAATATAATACAGTTTACTGCTGTGCATGCTCCAAATCAAGTTAATGCATCATCATGAATTCAACAACAAAAGCTATTCATTTGACCACTTATGACTAGATCTCTCCTTTCCAGGTAGAACACGCAAGAGATTAGCAAAGTCAACTGGTTACTGTTAATGGGCATGTTCATCTTCTTGTTTAAGTACCACAGATTTTCTAATGCTTGACAAAAAACACCACAATATTTTACAGAATGCATCTAGATTTAAGGTAATTTCCATTTCAAAAACTTCAATTGTTTCATATTAGATATGAAAATGTTGGTTTTATAAATGTCTAAATAGACAAGTTGGATGTTTTGTGCTCAAGTATAAGGTAGTTTGCAGTGTAAATGGGAAAAATAAGTACAGGAATCCCTCCTGAGGTTGCAAATATATATATATATATATATATATATATATATATATATATATATATATATATATATATATATATATATATATATATTACCCCTTGATGTTTCAAACTCAGCACATTTACCCCTCCATCTATTTTCTATTATTTTGGACGAAAATACGCTTGCAAAAAATTCCCTAAGGTTTTAAAATATCTAAAATTTCTATTTAACCATTTATTCTCTCTCTCTCTCTCTTGAACTCTTTTTTTATTTCCGACTCGCTTTCTTCTCTAATTTCTTTTATTTTTTAAGTTTCTTTTTTACTCTTTAAGTTTCTTTGCTCTCAATGCCGCTCTCTCTCACCTTCTCACTAGCCTCTTTATTTTAAATTTTTTCTAATTCATTCTTTCTCTGTACTTCTAAAAATCTCATCTCTCTCATTTACATTTCTTCCACCGCTAAACCTCTCTATGATATGAACATCCAGTCAAGATGAAAGAGCCGAAGAGACGAATCCAAGAAGTGAAAGAGCCAAAGAAACGGATCCAAGAAGTCCTAGTTTGAGTTGAAGAAGTAGTAAAGTTTTGGATATTTTTCTTTTTTTTATTTTTGGTTTTTAGTTTCTTTATTTTGATTTTTTTAGTTTCTAAAATTTGGATCGTAATTCTATTTTGATTGGGAGTTTGAGTTTTAGTTGAATTCAAACCTTGTAAAAGCTTATATAAGGCCCTCTTATATCAACAATAAGCAATGAAAAATTTTGATAAAACTTTGTGAGTGATTTTCTCTCAAAGTTGTTTAGGATTGAATTCCTAATTTCTCCTAATTAAATCCTAACCCTACCTTTTTTCTCCGTCCTGCTTCCTTACCTCAGTCGTATCTCTCTCTTTTTCTTTCTGCTTCTCTCTTCTCCACACCAGTCAAAGAATCCTACGCTGACTCCTCTTCTGTCTCGATCTTGTCTCACGCGCGTCACCGTCCATCACCACAGTTAAAGCATCAATTGAATTTTCAGTCATAACTTCCACATCTGAACTCAGATTCGAATGATTTTCGTGGCGTTGCGATCGTGACAACAAGAGTTCTGCATTGGATTTCCATAGGTCTCTGAGATCGCTGTAGTTCTCAGTACGTAATTTTCTTTAACATAGTCTATTTATTTGTGAGTTGATATCTGCCTTTGTTATTTTATCAATTTAATTTGATGCCACAAATAATGAGATTATGAGATTCTGATAGCTCTATGGTTGCAAGCTCTTTTACATTGATTTTACAAGTTTTTGCATCATAATTAGTAGTGCATCACCTTATTTCTGATCTAAATCGATAACGTTGCATCAGCACTTTTGTTAAACTAACATCTTGCATTATAGGTTTGATTATTTTTCTACCCAAGATCGTATAATTAGTGAAACGTAGTGAAGTTTTGATGTATCACTGATTTCTGATACACACGCGTCACGTTTCACATCAATTTAGTATCAAAGCACGGTTATGTATGTTTGCATAATTAGTTCACCTTTATTTCCTTTATCACAGTTTAAATTTTATCAAACAAACAAAATAAAAATTAAGAAACATTGAAAGGTAAGCATTTCCCTAAAATTCCTTAAGATTAGTGTATAACAAAGGAAGGATACTCATCGTGATTATAAAATTAAGGAACGTCAAGTGCGAAAAACCTCCCACCTAAGTTACGCCGACATGGCCAACTGGACTAATAAAATTGGGGTTTGACTGACTGGACAATTTTAGAAAATAGATTTTTTTTAAAACCAAACAAAAGAAAATTCAAAATCCAAAAACCCAAAAAAAAAATCATTTAGTCTAGAATTGCATATTCTCATCTTTAGTTAGGATCACATTTGTATGCCCACCGATAGTGGTAACACATACTTGATAGGAGAGATTAGTGAAACCACAAGCCAGAACCCTTGTGGATCCCCCAACAACTTGCCACAACACTCACTGATATACAAGATAAGCTTGACGCCCTGACTCAAATCTCAAACCAAACTGAGAAGAGACTAGTCAAGTTAGAGATTGCACGTGAACCACCCAAGACTGAGGAAACCCCATTGCAACAAAATATCAAGCGAAACACCCAACACAATGCATACAATCATGATGAGCAATACCTTAGAAACATTAAGTTGGATGTACCTACCTTCGATGGACGCTTAGACTCTCAACTTTCCTAGATTGAATACAACTTGATAAATACTTTACATGGTAAGATCTCATTGAGCCTAGAAAAGTTAAGTTTGTCGCGATGAGACTGACCGGCCAAGTTAGTCAGTAGGACCAACTTAGAGATCATGCGTGCAGCTTGTGATCAAGAACTGATTAATACATGGCATAGAATGAAAGATGAGCTTTGAGGAAAGTATATGCCGCCATTGCTTAATGCTTGTCTCATGGATGAGTGGCATCAATGCACTCAAGGCAACAAATCGGCAAATGAGTGTGTGGCAAAATTCGATGAGTTCCTCATCAGATGTAATATCCTTACTACTGAAGGACAAGCTCAAATCTTTTCTAGATTTAGAGCTGGACTTAAAGGCGACTTGAGAACTGAACTTTTAGTTAGAGGCGTCACCGAGTTAAAGATAGCCTACGCATTAGTTCGAGATTTAGATTCTCTTAGGTCTAACTACAACACTACGAGTTTTGATTCAAAATCAAGTGCGTTTAGAACTTCATCCTCTTCACAGCTTTATAGGCCTAGTACCCAAAACCCCCACATACACGGTTCAAAGACTCGGCCGAGTCAGAGACGAGTCGGCCGAGTCGTATCCGCTCGGCCCGCTCCGAGACGAGTCCGATTCACGAGTCGGTCGACTCAACTCAGAGAAGACCGACTCGGCCGAGAATAGGAGTTGACTCGGTCGACTCGACATTATGATGATGATTTTATACTTCATCGCAATTCAATGTGAAAATAACTACATTAGCATATATTTATGAATGTAAATTGTGCAATTTACTATATTGTGCATGTATTTTGATATGTTTCTACCGACGACGCATGTATTTATACTTTCGCTTTATGTTTAGTGTGCTAAGTGATATATTTTGGATATGTGATACATGAATGTGAATGTCTACATTTTTTTAGATTTGTCGTGATTTTTTTAGAATTATTTGAGCTTTCTATGTAGCGTTTTGCGCGTATTGCCCGATACCGATCCGAGTCGCCGAGATCGATCCGTCTCAGTGCCCGCCGAGTCAGCGGCCGAGACCGCGACTGTGAACCATGCCCACATAGGAATGACATTAAGGGCAAGAGTCTTGAACGGGACATCAAAAACAAAGGCCCTACAATAACAATAACAATAACTAAGCCATTTGTCCTAAGTATTTGGGGTAGGCTACATGAACCAAAAGAGAATTACGCCGGATCGGGCACATGGATCAGCTTTCTCTACTCATTCCTATCGAGCAATATGCCTTTACTAAGACCTTTAGCTTCTATATCTTGTCGTATTACCTCCATCCATGTTTTCTTCGATCGCCCCTGCGCTCTTTTAACTTGCCCTAATTTGATACGCTTTACTCGCCAGACTGGCGCATCTGTAGGTCTACGTCGCACATGACCAAACCATCGTAGGCGATTTTCTCTCATCTTCTCTTTTGTAGAGGCTACGCCTATCTTAGTACGAATATCCTCATTTCTCACCTTATCTCTCCTCGTGTTACCACACATCCAACGAAGCATCGCATCTCTACTACACTCATCTTCTGGGCATAATATCTCTTTATAGCCCAACATTCTGTGCCATATAACGAAGCTGGTCTAATAGCAATCCGATAAAACTTTCCCTCCAGTCATAACGAAATGTTACGATCACATAAAACAACTCCTGTTGCGCTCCTCCATTTCAACCAGCCGGCTTGGATCCTATGGTTGACATCACTATTGATATCCTCATCCTTTTGGATAATAGAACCCAAGTACTTAAAATGATTGCTCATCAAAAACAAAGGCCCCGAGTTTTTCAAAGTTATTTTAACAAGCAAATGCTACAAATGCCAAGGTTATAGACATTTAGCCGCTAGTTGTCCCGGTTTCATCAAGATCACTATAATAGATGAAACACCCACCGAAACCACTAAGACAGATTTTAAGTAGTACACCTATTATCTAGAAGGTGTTAAGACTAACGACGAGTTATCAAACGATGATGTTGGTCTCAACTGCATTAGGCCAACACCTCCTACACATTTGTCGGTCGTCAAGTGTGTTCCCTCCCAACCAGAAGACAAGAACAATTGGAGAAGAACTGCAACCTTTCACACGTTCACCAAGATTGGAGACAAGAGTTGTAAGGTGATTGTAGACAGTGAAAGCTATATCAATGCAATATCATCCAGATTGCGTGAAAACCTTGAATTAGAGATTGTACCCCACCCCCACCCATTCAACGTGTCATGCATTGACTCCACAGCACTTAAGATCAAACAATGATGTCTTGTCCCAGTCAATTTCAATCATTACAAATACAAAATTTGGTGTGATATGATCACCATGAACGTGGGTCAAGTTATACTGGGTACACCATGGTTGTTAGAAAAAAAAATGTCACTATTTACGATCGATCCAACATGTGTCAATTTGAGCATGTGGGTAAGCATATTAAGCTATTATCCTTGAGACAGACTGGAGAGCCCAAGCAAACATCTACTTTGACTTTGCTGCCAACTCCACCTTATCCACCTCTCATTGTTATTGTTCCCTCCCTTTCTCCCATTAGTCATGCATACCCTGTCCGCAAACCGCTTTCCCTTACTGCCGATACCATCACATTATAGAGCATTCGAGTCTGCAACTGTATTTGCATCACACAACACGTGCATAAACTATACAAAAAGATCAGTGATAGAAATAAACAGAGCAATGTGAAGCCTACTATGCGAACTATTAGTAGAAAAATATTGAACACTTTTAATGTAGGCGATTATGTGGTAGTTCGGTATCCGAAACAGTTTTCTTCGAGAACTGTTTAAATGTTGCATACTCGCAGTGTTAGACCCCTCGAGATCTTGAATAAGCTGAATTGCAATACTTATGTTATAGGTCTTCCTAGAGATTATAGCATTAGTTGTATTTTCAATATTAACGATCTAGTGAATTACAAGAATTTTAATTGTAACCCATTGATTGATAAGCCTTCCCCTAAGCCATTTTCTGAGAGCCCCTCAGTTCACTCTAAAATACTATTGCAGTAAAGAGAGTTGATAAAATTTTAGAGGATGAGACTATCACCACCAAATCTGAAACTCATGGGTATTTGATCCGTTGGAAAAGAAAAGCACTAACTATTGATTCAGGGTTAGATTAAGGTGATTTGCAGCAGTTTGATCCAGTTCAACATGGGAGACCAAATCCATCTAACTCGATGGAGTTGAGTCTTCTCCCACTCGGGGAGAATAATGCGGATATCCAGTCAAGATGACAGAGTCAAAAAGACGGATCCAAGAAGTCACAGTTCAGTCGAAGTAGTAGAGTTTTGGATATTTTTCTTTCTTTATTTTTGTTTTTAGTTTCTTTATTTTAGTTTTTTTTAGTTGCTAAACTTTGAATTGTAATTCTATTTTGATTAGGAGTTTGAGTTTTAGTTGGATTCAAAACTTGTAAAAAGCCTATATAATGCCCTCTTGTATCAACAATAAGCAATGAAGAATTTTGATAAGAATTTGTGAGTGATTTTATCTCTCAAAGTTATTTAGGATTAAATTCCTAATTTTCCCTAATAAAACCCTAACCCGACGTTTTTCTCCCTCCTTCCTTACCTCAGCCGCCATCTCTCTCTTTTTCTTTCTTCTTCTCTCTCTTCTCCACACCAGTCAAAGAATCTGACGTTGGCTCTTCTTTTCTCTCGATCTCATCTCACGCGCGCTACCGACCATCACCACCGTGCCCTCATCACAGTTAAAGCATCAATTGGGCTTTCGGTCATAACTTCCACATCCAAATTTGAATGATTTTTATTGTGTTACGATTGTGACTGCGAGAGCTTTGCACTGGCATCCTCCACAGGTCACTGAGATCTTTGTGGTTCTCAGTAGGTAATTTTATTTAACACGGTCTATTTATTTGTGAGTTGATATTTGTCTCTATTATTTTATCAAATTAATATGCTGCCACAAATAGTAAGATTGTGAGATTCTGATAGTCATATAGTTGCTACTCTTTTACATTGATTTTACAAGCTTTTGCCATCATAACTAGTAGTGCATCACCCTTATTTCTGATCTAAATCGGTACCACTGCATCATCACTTTTGTTAAACACATCATCTTGCATTATAGTTTTGATTATTTTCCTACCGAAGATTATATAATTGGTGAAACATAGCAAAGTTTTGTTCTATCACTGACTTCTGATACACACGCGTCACGTTTCACATCACTCTATCTCGCGTAGCTTTCTCTCATTTTACTCTCTCTCTCATCTCTTTGTTCCTTTCTAAAATATTTTCTTCAAATCTTTTTTTTAACTCTATTTTCTCAAAATTTGATTCTCAAAATTCCTTCCCCTAACTATATAACTAATTCGCTCTAATTTACATTCTCTCTAGCTTTCTTTTTCTATATAAATATGTTTAATTTGTCTCTCTTAGCTTTCTTTTCTAACTTCCTCTCCATATTTCTCGCTCTCCAAATCTATGCTTTTTTAACTTTTTCTTTCTTTCTAAATCACTTTCTACCTCTAGAACGTATTCTTTATTACTTTTTTCTTTGACTATAGAGAGAATCAATTAAATTAAGAAAAAAAATTAATAAGTGAAAAAACAAGTTAAAGAGTGAAAATAGCATAAGAAAGAACTTGAAAAATAGATAAAGAAATTAGTGATAGAAAAAGTTATCAAGAAAGAAATATAGAAAGAGAAAAAAAGGTTATGAGAGTAAGGTATTGAAAAGATAGACACTTGGAAAGAGAAATAAAACGAATAAGAAAGAGAATAAAAAAGGAAGATAGAATAAGAATTAAAGTAAGAAAGAATTTTAAAAGAAAAGTAGAGTGAATAAATCAAAAACAAATTTAAAAGAAAGAGGTCTAAAGAAAAGCCTTAAGGAAAAAAAAGAAAATTAAAGAAAAAGAGTTGGCAATAAATTTAAAAAGGAAAAAAGTAGACAAAGAGAAAAGAGATAATAAGAGATGAGTTAAAGAGAGAGAGAAAGGAATGAGATGGTTAAATAAAGATATGTTAAAAATTTTAAAACCTCAAGAGGGTTTTCTACAAATATCTTTACAACCTCAGGGGGGGTTCTGCATTTAACCCTAAAATAAATAATGAAAAGCTAAGAAATAACCATGAGGTGATATTGTCACAAGACAAGAAAGGATTCATGAAGTTGATAGCTCAAAACAAGTTTGAGAGGTCACACTTAACTATGAATAAATTAACTTCTAAGTAGAGACTGGTTATTGAAATAAATTGATCATTAGATAGAATTTTTCTACAATCCATTATTGAGAAGTATTAACATCGGGTTAAGAAAATAAAATTCTCATTGTTGGAAAATATATTTCTCTTGACAGTGGTAGAAAACTTTTCTACACTGGTTGGGAAATGTCTTTGTATTTAGCCTTTTCGGTTTCATTTTTCTGCTTCTAGACTCAACTTAATCAAGGAGAACTTTAGAGAGATGACCCCAGCTTGCACAAACAAGCTGCATATTCCTACCAACCAGCCTTCTAGGAATTATTGGCCCAATTTGTCTCTAGCTTTCTAGCTTTGAATTTGCCACCAATCCACGAGTATACTTTTCTACGGTTCCTCTCTCAAAAATGCTAGCTACGATTAATTTTTGAATTCATAAGAACTATTATTATATTCTAGAGATATTCCCAGTGTATATCTCATGTGGGACTATTTACTATAATTGTGGGTATTACATACTCCCCCGTTTGATGTCCTCGTGATACTGACACTTCGCCATAAGAATTAGGATTCTAGAAGTGGCCCTAATAGATTCTAGAGGTTGCTCCCATGAATTCAAGATGTGGCCCTACCACATTCCTTTGGGGTGACACTTTACCCTGTGTAGCACTTAATTCCACGTGGCGCTTAGTTTCACACACTTGTGGTGACACGTTGCTCTATGTATCACTTAGTTCCACATCGCGCTTAGTCCCGCACACCTTCGGATGATAGCTCTGATATGATTTGTCACGCTCTGAGTATATTTTTTCAAGGGTTCTCTCTCAAAATTGCTAGCTACAATTAATTCTCAAGTTCATGAGAACTACTATATGCTAGAGACATTTCCCGGTGAATAAACCCATGTGGGTATCCCATGTGGGACTATTCAGTTAGACTAGGGGTATTACACGTACAGTTGAAAATGAGTTGCAAAACTTCTATCAGATCTTTCTTAGAGCTTCGCGCTCCATGTTTACTTGAGAGAAAAATGTATATCAGCCGACGGCTGAGACCCTCTCAGCCTGCGGTGACGTGGCACGCAGTTAGCCACAGTAGAAAGGACGCCCCGCCTATTAAAACAGTTGAAATTACTAAATGCCCCTGCGGTAAAAGACAGTGGATCTGTGTAGTTTATTATTTTTTATATTTCTAACGTTAGTCAATATTGTCACAATTATCTTTTATAACAGCGGCCAAACTGCGACCAATTTAATCAAATCATGAAACTAATTTGAATGCTTCTTTATTAATTTTTTTGTTTACTAATTTGAAATTTACTGATTTTGAATATAGTCGCAGTTTACTTTTTTTCGCATGTAATGTATAAACTATTATTTTTTTTTTTACATATTGAATGCGGACAAGGACTGCGACGATGATCGCAGTGCTTAACGAGAGCAAGTCTTGGAAGTTTTTTTTTGCTTAGTTAAATGTAATAACGGTGACTAAGAACTGATACTATAATCGCAGTTTACATATTATTTTATATATTTGTTCTTCACTGTGACTGTTGTCTCAGACGCCTGTAAACTATTAAATTTTTTCTTACATATAGCATGCGGTAAAGGACTGCGACTATGGTCGCAATACTCACGACAGTATTTTTTTGGATTAATTTTTTTCCTAAGTTAAATAAATGTAATAACGATGATTAAGGACTGATACTATAGTCGTAGTTTACGCATGATTTATATATTTTCTCTTCACTGTAACTGTTGTCTCAGCCGCCTATAAACTACGAAGTAAGACTGCGATTATGGTCGCAGTGTTTAACGACAGCCGTTGCAGTTTTATAATTTGTGATATACAGTGAAATATACAGTGAAATATACTGATTTGAGAGGACTGCGATCATTTCGCAGTATTATTTGTTTATATAATTTAATTTTAGACTGCGACCATGGTAGCTGTTTTTAACTTTATTGAATGCAAAACGATCAAACTGTTTATGACTGGACAGCGACCGTGGCGCAGTTTCATTGTAATTATTATATGAGTATTGCGACCATTATCGCAGATAAGATGCAGAAATAATAACTATACGGTATACTTTATATGTATTTTAAAAATATGAAAGATTATTTTACAGATAGAAGTAAATTTTATTTATAACATAATATGATCAGAAAGAGACCTTACAAAAAAGATCATTAAAAGTTCTTAAAAGAAGACAAAATAACGTTGAATATCAGAAGATGAGGAAATGTTAATCCTCGTCGTCATCACCATCATAAGCAGATTCGTCGTCTTCACTCTCCTCGTCTTCCTGTTCATTACTTATTTCCTCATCATCTTCCTCTTTTTGAGGGTTTTTTTGTTCATCGATAAACTCTCAGAATGGATCGTCTCTATCAAGCTCTTCGTCCGTTCCGTGTCGAGAAAGTGAGCCTCCAGCATCAGAGGACATGCTTTCATCAAGCATGTCTCTGTCAAGTGGCAGAGGAATAATTTCCTCCTCACTAAGCCCCATGAAAACTTCATCATCCTCATGAAGAAGAGGATCAGTTAAAATATTATTTGATGTAGTGAGATAGTCGAAAGGAGTGAAGTCCAGACTGGTATCAGATTCACTAGAATACCATGAAGAAAGAGGACTGGTGGGGGAATGATTGAAGTTGAAATCTGAGTGTTCAGAGGAAGATGGGGAAGACATGATTCAAGAATGATTTGTTTTCTGAAAGTTTTTGAAATCAAATTGAAAAGGAAGAGCAAAAATATAGTTTTTAGATATGAGATAATATATTAGTTACAAGCACTATAAAAAGGTCAATAATGTGAATGAACATGAATAGTAATAATAATTGTTATAGGTGACGTTTGAGTATTGGAAGAAGTGGTAAAAAAATTATATATTTAATTGAAGAGTTATGGTGGGAGAAGCCGAAGAGTTCCTTTTTTCCACAGGTTTACTGCATGAAGTACAAATTAACTTTTTATAGAATGTTTTCCTATATCTTTAGATTACGTATGGTGCACATCTTTCCTTTATCGAGATTAATATTAGTGCATCTCTTTTTCCTAGACTGTTGTTGTATCACTGTAGATATAATATTAATTACTTCATTTAATGCAGTGTAATTAATATAATATTTTATAAGATGTGATATACGCGAACTGATCTCAGGCTCGCATGGCTAATCAACTTTGTAAAATTATCAAAAATCTGTTACATAAGGCATGCGAAAAAAGATTGTGACTTTGGTCGCAGTGCTGAAAAAAGATTGCGACTTTAGTCGCTGTTCTGAACGAGGTCGCAGTGCTGAACGATAGCATGTTTCGTATGTTATTTTTATGTGAATAAGGAATGCGACTAGGGTCGCAAACGTGATATAAAATTGATTTCATTTTTCTATTCATTTCAGTTTCTTTTATTAAACATATATGAGTTGAAAATACCACGAAATAAAATAATATTAAAAATTAAATAAAAAACAATAGTTTTTTTACGTTTCAAACATGTTTTTTACTTTTCAATGATGTAGTTTATTTCACATTATCTTGTTCCAAATTTTTTCTATTATATTTTCGATGTAGTAGAATTAGGAATTTTATAACTGTAGATATATTCAACTGAAAATTCTTTAGGTAAATTTTATTTGTGGATGAGTTTATGCTAGTTTAGAAGTAAAAAAGGGGTATTTTTGTCAATTTGATTCAGGATTCTTTAGGTGGGATTTTTTTGATTTTTTTGGCGCCCACACTTTGCAACCGATATGTGGCGTATATTCAGCCACGTCACCGCCGGCTGAGAAACTCTCTCAGCCGTCGGCTGAGGTACAGTAACCTCTTTACTTAATTCAAATATTGGAGAAGGCTGAGATGATATTGCTGATAAGATATTATGAATAAAAAATATGGTTGAATTGTAGCTTAACAGCTATATTTATTTGACCTACTTA
The DNA here is from genome assembly GCA_038442645.1 of Agave tequilana. NCBI lineage: Eukaryota > Viridiplantae > Streptophyta > Magnoliopsida > Asparagales > Asparagaceae > Agave > Agave tequilana. The sequence goes on along the minus strand of JAVJIF010025512.1, from coordinate 42,773 downwards.
ATTACTTTAAATAAAAAACAAATGTAGTCCTTTAAGGAAGATCCTGTAGATTGTTCCAAGTTTGGCTATATCCCAATTTTATCAGTAATATCTTTGATCTAGGTCTGTGCCCTATCGTATTCAAGAAACTATGCAAAAATTGAAATTGTTCTTTCATGTCAATATATTATTCCCTTAGAATTTGCAAAATTATCTAATAGATTTGTTCTGCAAAGGCCATTTGGCCTCTTGGCAAGGCTTGTGAGGCGATTATGATCCTTTCTAGCTTGTTTGACAACAAACTACAATAAGATGTAAAATGCCAATTGCGTCCACTCACATTAGAATGCTTATTCTTGCTTCCATTATTTAATTCAAGCAGTTGTGACAGTAGAGGCTTTTCACCATTATCCTGTCAAAATTATCCCAATAAGACGTGTGTATAAAAGCATTATGAAATGTCAATTGATATTTGTAAATGTCCAAACAATACTTTTTAAGACTAGAGTTCCACAATATTACCATAACAAACACTCTGAGGGTAGACAGTAGGCTGAATGTTTTCAAATGTTAAAGATCCAGCTTTGTGGACTGTGATACAATCTAAATCGTCAGCATGGTGTATATCGATATCACCAGAATGGTGCAAAAAATTTTCACAATGTTCTGTGACTAGTATTGTTGGATGAATAGGGACTAAGTGAATAAATTATGTCAAAGCAACAAAGCAGTGCTTATGCAGGAACTAAATCTTTCAAGTACTAAATCACATGGGTTAGGCCAGAGATAAACATTCAATGTGCCCCACTAATTATGATGCGCAGATCAAGACAGAATAGTGTGGATCGCCCATTTTGGTGTGGCCTAGTGATAGGTTGGAACACGGTTGAAGTTTGTTCCTCAGGAATAAGAGCTATATGCGCACAATATGTGCATGTGTGTGTACCCATATCTCTGTGTGTATGCAGGCATAGATATAGATATTAGATGCATATGCATATACATATAAACTAATTTCTTACTAAAGTTGTTTAAAGATAAAACTATTTTTTTCATTATATTATGATGCAAATAGTATCATGCACATCTCAAGTCCAAGAGAGAAGCTAATAGGAGAGATGAAATGGAAATGTCTGGAACAAGATGCATATTGCAATCCATCAATGATATCATCTCAAAGAAAGATTCAATCACTTGTTGTGGATGGACACCACCAAACAATAAGAGTCGTCGTGGAAGCTCCAAGCAATTTACCGTAGCAAGCAATATAACTTGATCACCACAAGAGGAAGAACACAAATCACAAATCAAGAAACACAAGATTTGAGGGAGAAGGGCGAGAAAATCTTATTAACCTGAGAAACAGTACAAGAGTTTACAAGAATCTCTCTTTAGGATCTTTCAAAATCTCAATACAAGCTGAAAATCTATCTTTCGAGCATAATACATAAAACCCACAACCCTAAGAATTTTATAAACATCTAAAATAAATCTAGACCTTCCAAATATTCAGCAAAACTATCCTAACCATCCAATCAACCGCTTCTAGAAAAAGAGATTCGAAAATCTCTTCAAAATCAGAACCTTAAAACAAATCAAATTCTAAAATTTCCAGTAGTTGTCGACAACTGCGTGTCAGCTATCGACAGACTGTGAGACGCACTAGTCTTTGTTGGAGCTGTGGTCGCTCTCGTGTCGACTGCCTTCGACAGGCAGTGATCAGCTGTCGACGGCTACATGTTGTGGACAGACTGAGTCATCATCACTCTTTGTTGGCTCGTGGTCTACCCTGTCGACCGTATTGGCTCAGCTGTCGACAACCATCTGTTGTTGTCGACATATTGAGCAAGTGCATGTCTTATGCACGTTTCTGACTGCTGAATCTTCTGAAATCTCCTTCACCTTATTACGTAATCTTCGTCTATAGATGTGAGGCACCCAAAATACCAACAATCTCCACCATGACTCACATGACATGAGTCCCTTGTAGAAACTAGCCTCAACAGCATCAATAAGCTTTTTCCCCCTTTTGTGACTTCACACGGCTCCCTCCCAAAAGCCCATCTCCACTTTATCTTTGGAGAATATTGATGAAATTCAGAGATGCTCTGAACTTCTTTACGGGATAGTCTTTGTCATCATGTCTGTTGGATTCTTCTTCGTATTGATCTTCACCAAATCAATAACATTTTCTACTACAACGTAATGATGTATCATGTGATACCTTCAATGTTCTAAATAGCAGACACAGTGGCTATATCGACCGGGAAAGTTTATCGGGGATGAGGATATATCGGGAATATTTTCAAAAATCAGATGTCAAAATCAGAGTATAAATATACATATCTTTTTGTCCTAAATCGCACCTCAATAAGGCAATACATGCATAAATCATATAAATATGCATAAAACATCATATTTACATGTTTAGGATATACTTACCTCGACAACTTGCATTAAGCTTATGAATCCATTATCACTATCCAAGTGTACAACCTTCACAGATGCCACATTGCCACATCGCTCGAATCACCCAAATGCCTAACCTAGAAATTGGATGTAAACGCTATATCGAGTCCAAAATCGCCAAAATTGCGGCCAATATATCGGGTCCAAGCTAATTTCTCGGCGATTTTAGGTGAAAAATGTTTAATCGGTTTGAATGTGCCAAATTGTTGGCTAGGTGCTGTAAACGCAATATTGGCGCTATATCGGAGATATGCCAGGGATATTTAGAACACTGGATACCTCACATTAATACGCTTTGTCCGCTTGTGATACCTGAGATCTTTAGCAAGATGTATCGCAGTTTAATTGTCACAGTAGACTGAACTGAATCATGTATAATGTCAAAAGTACCGACCAACCCTCTCAACCACAAGGCTTCATTAGATACCTCAACTGCAGCTATGCACTCCACCTCTATTGTTGAAAGCGACACAGTATCTTGCAACCACTGTTCTAAAAATCCAATTAATCGGCCGATTAATCCTATTCAGTGACAGCCCGCTTAATATTACATTAATCGCTCTGATTATGCGCTCGGGCGATTAATCGGGTCCAAAACGATTAATCCCCGATTAATCCCCGATTAATCTGATTAATCTCCGATTAATCATTTAGGTATTTCATATGTTTTTTATTTGAAAAACTTCACTTTGTGTGCGTTGGATCGCTAAATAGTTTATATTGTAATGTTAATTTGATAATGTTCTTTTATTAAATAATAGATGAATTGTTATTTGTTAAATAGTAGATGAATTATAATATTTTATTATTGTATATTTTACATAAAGTGATACTTATGTTTTATTATTTTGATTACTTTTCAAATTAACTTATTTAGTAATCTTTCTTCATCATTCTTTAAAGTTCTTTATTTTGATTGATAATTGACTAATTTTTTTATTTATCTTATTTTGCAAGTAAGTTCTTTGATTTATATTTATGTTGCAAAATTTGAAATCTTAAATTACTAATGTGAAGAGATAAATTCTTTTACTTCTTCTTTTTTACTATTTATTCATATTGTCTTGTTCATCATATCATGCTTTATAACTTCACATTTAGATATTTTCTTGTATGATATTTAGGTATTTTCAACAATTAACTGTATATATTCATATGTAGTTGTGTATAAATATAATTAAATATATTAAAATTTTCAAAAACGATTAATCCCTGATTAATCCAATTAATCATTATTCAGTGTTGGACCGCACGAATAATGAAACCGATTTTTAGAACACTGCTTGCAACTCTGCCTTCCAACTAACAATGCACTCAGCTACTCTGAATACATAACCCGTTGTAGATCTTCGTTGATTAAGATCTCTTACATAATCTGCATCAAAATATCATTGGAACACCTTAGGCTTTCATGTTTCCACCTCTAAAACGCCAAGCCTAATCTCGTAATCCCTCGCAGATATCTAAGCACCCACTCGCTACTTCCCAATGTTGCTTACCTGGATTCAATATAAACTGGCTTATTGTACTAACTACATAGGCTAAGTCAGGCCTAGTGCAGACCATAACATACATCAGTGATCCCACTGCACTAGTTAGCATATGGTACTCGAGATATCTTATCCTCTTCTTGTGATTTTGGACACTGACTGGAGGATAACATGAAGTGACCTGCCAAAAGAGTAGTGACCGGTCTTAATTCAGTTATGTTAAACTTTTTCAACATCTTAAGAACATAATTCTCCTGGGATAGCCAGAGTTTGCCCGTACTCATGTCTCGACTGATCTCCATACCTAAGATCTTAGCTTCTCCCAAATCTTTCATATCAAACTTTTTTTACCTGAGCTTTAAGCTTCTGAATATGTATTTTATTTCTTGTAACAATCAACATATCATCCACATATAACAACAAATATGTGAAATCATCATTGCACTGCTGAAATAAACACAACTAACATACTCACATCGGGTGTAACTGACCTTGATTATAAACGAGTCGAACCGCTTATAGCACTGCCTGGGAGACTGCTTCGGCCCATAAAAAGACTTCTTGAGAAAACACACATTGTCTTCTTGACCTTCCTTAAAGTATCCTTCAAGTTGCTTCATGTATATCCTCTCCTCGAGCTCACCATGTAGAAATGTTATTTTCACATCCAGCTGCTCTAACTCGAGATCACCTTGAGCCACGATTGCCAACAACAACCGAATAGATGTATGCTTGACTACAAAAGAGAAGATCTCATTGTAGTCAATATCCTGTTTATGAGAATACTCTTTGGCAATGAGTCATGCCTTGTATTGCTCATTGTCCTTCTTTCGAAAGACCCACCAGCAACCTATCACCTTAGAACCCTTTGGTAGATTCACCAAATCCCATGTTTGATTCTTCTCCAAAGATTTCATCTCCTGTATCATGGCTATAACTCACTTGTCACTGTCATTCACCTCAATTGCCTCCTTATAACTGTTAGGTACTCCAGCTTCTGTTACTAATGCAAAAGAGACTTGATCCTCATCCCAGCTATATCAGATTGGTGGTACTAAAACTCTGTTTGACCACCTTGCACCTGTTACTGTTGAGTAGCTTCCTGCCTGTCTCCACCTGAATCTGAGGAGTTTTCATCTGACCCGATAAGCTTGTTGGGGTCATATGAAAACTCAAACTCCTTGCTCTGAGAATCTGCTGAACTGTCTGAAGCCCCACCTTGCGCCTTGTCCTCCGTCTTTGACTTTTCTTGCAACATTGATTCTTCATCAAAGACCACATCTCTGCTAATAAAGGCACTCTTCTTCTTCTTTGGATCCCAAAGCCTGTATGCCTTGGTTTCTTTGGTGAAACTGATGAAGTAACACCTCCTTGACTTAACTCCAGCTTGTTCCTCTGACTAACAGCTTGTTCCTCTTTTGACTATCAACCAAACTGTATGTCGAGCAGCCGAATATCTGTAAGGTTGAATAGTCCACTGACTCTTCTTGCCATATATCTTCTGGGATCTAAAGATTAATGGTTGTAAATAGTAACATGTTCACTAAATAGCTCGCATGACTTACTGCCTCTGCCCAAAAATTTTCTGACATGTCAGCCTGTAACCCATACTATTGGCACGCTCTGTAAGTGTCTGATTCTCGCTCGGCTACTCCATTTTGTTTTGACTGCCCTGGAAAAGTTAGCTATTGTTCTATACCTTCACTAGCTAAGTATTCCTTAAATTCTGAGGATATATACTCAACCCCATTATCTGACCTCAAGAACTTCACCTTTCGCCCTTTCTGATTCTCCACCTTGGCTTTTCACTCCTTGAACTTCTGAAATACTTCTGATTTCTTTTTAAAGAAGTACACCCATACTTTTAGAGAAAAATCATCTATAAAAATAACATAATAAAATGCACCCCCAACAGATGTAGTTGGCGAAGACCCCCACACATCCGTGTGTACGAGATCTAGCAAACCCTTAGTTTTGTGCACTAAGATAGTAAAAGCTAATCTCAACTGTTTGCCCATAGTGCAAAACTTACATAGGTTGAGTTTGCAGTGTTTAATACCTAGTAGAACCCCTTTGTTCTGTAGGGCTCAGATACATTGCTCACCCATGTGTCCAAAACGCATGTGCCAAAGTCTTATAGTGTACTCCTTCTCTGTTGTTACGGAAGCATCACCAATCAACACGCTTCCGATCATTCTGTACAAATTTGTCGTACGCTATGCTTTTAGGACTGTCATGGAGCCCTTAGTGACCTTTAGAACTCCATCTGTACCCGAGAACTTGTATACCTGGGCTTCCAAGGCTTCCAACGAGAGAAGATTTTTCCTCAACTCAGGAACGTGTCTCACGTCCTTGAGTGTTCACACTCGTATGTCAAAACATCTTCATGTGGATACTGCCTATTCCAACTGTTTGCATACAGCATCGTTACCCAACAAGATTGTGCCTCCTTCAAAACACTCATATGTGCTGAACCACTCCTTTGAGCACGTGGTATATGCACCCCGCATCAAGCAACCAAGCATTTGAGAACCTCCCTTTGCCTCTGCCCGGATTCACTGCTAGAACATTACATGGTTCTTCAGCTGCTTCCCCAGCTACGCCGGCTTGATTCGTTTGTTTTCCACTGGTACTAGCTCCAGCAATTCCTAGACCACCCTTCTTTACCATCTCTTTATACTTGGAGCAAGTCTTCTTCATGTGCACTGGCTGTTTACAGTAGTAGCTATCAAAATTTTCACTGAAAGTCTTGGTACCCTTCTTGGATCCTCTACTTTGTGATCTCTCCCTCTGCTCCTTGACAACCAAAGCTGAGGCCTCCCCTGTGAAATCTATTTTCTTCATCAGCTCGTTGTTTTAGAGCATCCGCCAGACATCTTTCAACTCTAAGGTCTCTTTTTCATACATGATGGTGGTCACCAAGTGATCATAACTTTGAGAAAAGAAAACAGTAACAGAAAAGCTTTGTCTTCCTCTTCTAGTTTCACCTCCAGTGCCAACAGGACGCTCAAAATCCGATTGAACGCGTTAGGATGTTGCAGAACCGGTGTTCCTTCATTCGAAGATTGTACAACTGCTTCGTCAAAAATAGTTAGTTGGATAAACTTTTCGTCGTGTAGAGACTCTCCAGCTTACACCATAAACCTGCAATTGTTTCCTTGTTTTTACATTGTAAAGAACCTCACCTGATAAGTATAGTATAATAGTGGCCTTGGTTCAAACATCGAGATCCATCCACTCATCGTCATCCATCTTGGACAGCTTCTTCTTAGTACCAAGCAAGGCCTTGTGAGTGCTTTCCTTCACGAGCAACGTAGTTACCTACATTTTCTACAACAAGAAATTCTTTCCGTCGAATTTCTTCACCTCGAACTTCGTTATGGTCATCTTGCTAGCCATCGTTCCAATACCAATTATTGTGAATGAATACCACCAACTAATAAGAGTCATCGCGAAAACCCAAGCAATCTACCTTAACAAGCAATATAAATTATCAAAATAAAAGGAAGAACATAGATCACAAATCAAGAAACACTAAGAATTAAGAGAGGATGGGAGAAAATCTTATTAACCTGAGAAGTAACATAAGAGTTTACAAGGACCTCTCTGGGATCTCTCAAACTCTCAATACAAGATGAAAATCTCTCTTTCAAGCACAAGACATAAAACCCACAACCCTAGAGATTGCATAAACATCTACAATAAATCTTCCAAATCTTCAACAAAACCATCATAACCATTCAATAAACGCCTCTAGAAGAAGAGTTTGGAAATCTCTTCAAAATCAGCAAATCAGCTTCTGAAATTTCCCATAGCTATCGATAGCTGCGTGTCAGCTATCGACAGACTGAGACACACACTGGTCTCCGTTGAAGCCGCGGTCAATCTCCTATCAATTGCTTTTAACAGGCAGCGCTCAGCTGTCGACAGACTAAGTCATCCTCACTCTTTGTTGGCTCGCAGTAGACCGCCTGTCGACCGCATTGGCTCAGCTATCGGCAGTTGTCAACAGATTGAGCATGTGCATGTCAATTTTTGGAATCTCCTCCACCTTGTTGCGTCGTCTTCTCCGATGGATGTGAGGCACCCAAAAAACCAACATCACTAACAAGATCATAATGCTAGAGAAATGAAGATTATCAAAAGGGCAATATGCCTAAGAGAAGACAATGGGCATCACATACATAAATTGAGAACATTTGAAACAATTGATTCTTGCAATCATCAACGAAGTTATCTCCAAAAATCCAGTAACTAACAAGACCAAAATTTTAAATAAACAGGTTATTAGTTTAAGGATAACAACCCTAAGAGAAGATTATTCGCATATCAAAGAATAGTCAAGTCAGCATTTACATACTTGAGAAGCCACTACACGATTATCATCAGGTGTTAAAAGGACACAAATAGCTTCATATAAGCTTTCAGGAGTGCCTTTCTGATCCCTCATAATCTGTAGAAAAAGTTCATCAACTTTCAAGTCAATAAATGACTCTTTAAGGATTTCATTGCCAGTTGCAGCAGCTGCAATGACGGCAAAACCACCATCTAGTACATCACAGTTTTGGTGGTCCCCCCGGAGAATATCGACAACAACTTTCGGTCCACCACTCTGCCGAAATGTTTCTGTACTTCGAACATCTGAAAAATGAAATGAAGACATCAAATCTAATATTCATCAAGGTTTCTTAGGTACAATATTTGTAAAAAGAACTTTCATCTTCTGCTGGAGCATGATTTTCAAAATTCATGTTTTATTTCTTCAAATCACTCCACAGTTATCCTGTTCTTCATCCAAAATTACCAGAAGACCTTGGATTTGAAGCCAAACTACCAGAAGATCTTAACTTTGAACTGTTAAGTTTTGTAAATTCAAAGAAGCAAAAGAAAATGGTATTCAGATCAAAAATATCCAAACAGAACCTAAATATTGACAAGGTTATCGTCATAAATACCCAAATCGAGCCGCTGTTAACTATGAACCTTTTCAAAACAAAACAGATTCTGAGGTTTGAGCCCAAACTTCATACCTGGGATAATGGAACTCAATGCCTTCAAGGCCGAAACGAGAGGCTTCTCAGATCTAACATTAGAGCATATTGAGATGAGAAGCTCCACCCCTCCATTCCTTGTTGCAATAGATGCATTTTCTGAACCTTCCACAGAGCAGAGATCATAGACCTTGTTGAGCAGCTCAATCATCTCTTCAATATTGATAGTTTCATTGCCACTCAATGCATTAGAAATTACCCTAAGCCTGTCCAAAGACTGGATAATAGGATTGTCCTTAACACCATCAGCTCCAGGGATGCACTTTACAATTCCTTAAAAAAGACAAAATGGTTTAGAATGAACTCGGTTTTCAAATAACCCACATTAAATCAAAGATAATTATGATAACAAGATGAAATATGAAGAAACATAAAACAAAAAAACAAAATTATAGTGATTTAAGATCAAAATGGTCCATATCAATCAGAGTCGAAATGGCAAATGTGTGTCTGTGTGAGTGATACGAAAGGCGTAGCTGCATACGACAGAAAAACATTGGAGCTGGCGACACTACAAATGAACATGAGAAAGTAAATCCATATGTAAACTTCTCCTGTAGTTAATCAATGTAGAAAATGCATTAAATTTCCTATCCCACTGTATCCTCTACTGTACTGACTAAGGCAGTTAACAACTCGAACCAATCAATTTGACAAAAGGAGAATTATGTTCAATGACAAGCCCATACTTTAAATAGCAAAAGTGTAATCTTCAAATGAAAAGAGTTTCTTGCATATTCTCAAATTTTAATTTTGGAAGTAGAGAGTTTTAAACCCAATTTCAGAACTACTACAACCTAGAAACTAAAATAGCTATAATCAGCAAACTATGGTGCCATTTAGCAACTACTTTTAACCTGATTACTCTGAATCCTGCCTGAAACCCAATAACTTTGAAACGTGTGTGTGTGTGTGTCCACAACCAAGAAATGCAACCAATTTTTCAAAACTCAAACCATGAATTGGAGCAAATCACTTTGTCCTTGAGACAAAAGAAAGGCTGGGAAAGTATCATACAATCATGCATCACTCCAGCAAAACCTCTAGGAATGAGAATGATGGAAGTACAAGGAAAATGTTTTAGTGGGTTATTGTCTTAGAAGAATGCTTACTACGCCACAGAGCAGAGACTTGAAAAAGACAATGAAACATTAGGGGACTGGTACGCGTTTTTGCTTTGGAAGATGACATTTTTTTTCAAATATCTTCAATGCTTTATTTCTCAAGACGCATGCCTATTCATAGGCTTACAAAGATTAAAAACTTATCTCCACAACCGATGTGAGACTAAAAAAACAAGACTAAAACATAAAAAAGGAACAATACTAAATAAGAGTATACAAGACTAGACTCAATAAAAAAAACCACTATACTCAAAAAGAAAAATACATACTAAATTCAAACTCTCACATGGCATTGATGTCCCTATCACCTAGAATGAAGATCACTAAGGAGGATTCAGCTCTATACTTATATGGATCAAGTTGCCTAAGAAAACATTACCAACCATTAGCAAGTTAGGAATTGAAAGAGGAAATCACACTTGAATGGATGAATTGACAACTAAAATAAGACAACTCACCTCTGCAAGAATATGCTATATCCTTCGGTCGGTTCCAATATGTCAGGACCTCAAAGTTCACTTAGATTCGAGAGAATAAACCAGAGAGTATTGATTGAAGAAGAAGAATTATAGAACTAACTTTACTGAGTTCATTTCTTTTCCTAATCTCCACCATAAGACCAAACCAAATCCAAATTTTCAATTTTTTTCCTCTTCTATATTACTACAAGACATGATCAAGATCTTCCCTTATATTTTACACTGATTTTCCTTCCACATCAAATCTAGTATGCTATTCACATTGCCATATATTTTTCACAAAACAACTTGTTCTGCACGTGTTTTACAACAACCCATGTCCAAATACTATGAAATGCCTGGACTAGATTCTTTTAGTCCTACAAGTAACTTTGCAGAATTGTCAAATCCCTTGTTTCCACATAATGTGCATTATTTCTTCACCCGCTACGAGCCCACAACAGTGTTTTTGATAATGGAAATGTTTATTGCAAAAGCAGCAGTGAGTTTGAGCACTCCTTGTCCCTAGATGTGTTTGGGGCTTGATGTTTCACACTATAATCGCCTGTAGGTGCATCAAAGCCACAGTCTCATACTGTTCACAGCAGCACTTATGAATTTATGATATCTCTTCCTTTTAAAGCTCACTGTAATTTTGATTTTAGGGCATATAGATTTTAGGACTTATATGCTTCTCACAAATCCATTGGTTCTTCAACCAGACCATTGAACACTCCACATTTTTTGACTTCTAGGTGATAACAAATTTAGAATGTAGCAGAAGGATTCCCACATTACAGATTTTCTCTTCTTCAGCAGGATTTAGTTGAAAAATGAGATTCCCTCTAAAAGTAATAAGATGTTCTCTAATCCTTGTTATCTTCAACTCTTCAAACTGTCCCCAGTTTAGTTTGTATTCGCAACTTATTCCACTTGTCAGCTCACTAATAACTTATCTCCAACAACTTCCATAACCTTTCACCCGCTTCGCTCAGTAAATCCTCTCCAAACCTGTCAATCTGCTAGCTGGTGATAAAAATTAGTACCTCATGCTTCTTCAGATTCTTTTCGAGTTGATCCAACCCATACTTTAAAAATGGTGCATCAATTCCATAGGACCATAGGTTCTAGGATTGAAACAAACGTCTCATTTGGACGATATAGTAACAAACTAATTTTACCCACTCCTACTTCAAATGCATGCTAAGAGATAGAAATCGAAGGGAAAACAGAGATAAGATTCAAGCAACAGCACAAAATCTTCACACTGGTCTCCATTTCCTATTAGATCTTGTGAAAGAATGCAGTTGACATGAAAGGTGAAATTGAAGCAAGTCATCATCAAATTAGAACGGCTTTCTTTTCTTTTTTTTTTTGAAGGAAAATAAAAAAAAATTTACCAGAGAGATCGACGCCTTGGAGGGTTAGGGTTTGGATGGCGTCCTGGAGGGCTTCGTCAGGATCCAGGCCCAGATCCTCGATGTTCTCTGAGACAAGAGAATCGAATGCTTGCTGAGAGATGGAGCGAGATTTGGGATTGGAGCTCATTGTTCTTGAATCTCGATGGGCAAAGCGAACCAAAGCAAGCAGCAGAAAATATTTTTTGGCGTAGTGAGGACTGAGGAGGCTGGAAAGCCTGTCTGATGCGGTTTTGTGAAGGCTTCGTTTTTTTAATTTTGAATGACTGTTTGCTCTCGTATCTGTGACACTGTTTGTGTATCACTAATTTTATTTGTAAATTTCTGTTTTTTTAATTTTATTTTCTGCTATGGCATATGTTTTTCTGTTTTTGAGAGAGTATATTTCCAGCAAAAGTTTATTTGGATCTTGGTGAGATCTTCAGTTATTTGCGAGATCTCCAAAGTACAAATTTGTCCCTTTTTAATATGGATTATTCTGATTTTATATAAAATAAAACTAGCACACCACTCTGTCGGCGGTGGAAACTAACTGACAATGTGACGGAGACGGGCTCTCTCTCTCTCTCGACTGAAGATGGATAGACAGAGGAATAGATAAAATTCGTGATAGACTCACGGGACAAAACCTCCATTCGGTTGATTTTGAATATAGGAAGAAGAAGAAGGATAAATTTTAAACTGTTTGGTTTTAAAAGTACTTGTATCTACTTCTAGTTACACTAGCTACAAGTTTTATGTACTAAGAGTCTGTTTGATTCTCTGCAAGTGGCTGCAGGTCGTAAGTGATAATGAGAAACCTTTTTACAGTTGCAAGTGAATTTTGCGCAAGTAAGTTTTCAAGTGTTTTGACGATAATATGAAAGTGTAAGTGAAAAAGTATATTGTCACTTACGGTGTTTGATTAGTAATGTGAAAGTGTAAATGGGAAAGTATATTTGTCACTTAAGGTGAGTGTTTGGTTAGTAATAAAAGTGTAAGTGAGCATTTTGTCACTTATGATGTTTGGTCGGTAATGCGAAAGTTGAAATGAGTATAGTGGTTGTACTGGTCGGTTTTTAACCCTTGTCAAGATCATGGCACATGTCCTACTGCGTCAGAGGCGTCCCAAAAGGTCAATCGCCTTTCTGCCAGAAAAATTAACATACCAGCAAGCCCAACGTGGGTCCAAGGAAAAATGCCTCGGGTGCTACCCCCGAGCCATCCATCTGAATCTCAACTCTCATGTCCCTCCTCCGGGACTACATCGATCTGAAACTATCCATCTGGATCCTCAAGTCAATCGAAACTACTCAGCAATTCGGGGCATCGGTCTCTACAACGAAAATCCTCTCCGAAGACTTCCGCTTCTACTCCAACAACAGATCAACAATGTGATCTCCGCAAATCTCGGAATCGGTTGCGAGCCAAGATCTTCCCCACGGTCCAGGCGTTATACAGCTCAAGCAGTTGTAATAACCATATAGTTAAGCGGGTGTTTTCCATTGATTTTGTGAAGGGGAAAACTTACAAAAAAGGGGTCGAGGAGCTAAATTACGGGGCCGTTTGTTTCGCGTAAAACTCCGTAATTCGTAAATGACTTACTACCCAGTTATAACTACGGCGTTTGTTTGGACCAGAATTCGTAAAAGACTTATGTAACTCAACTAATACTCACTTGCAACCCAGTTACCACTCACTTACAGCCCAGTAACAGTTAATTTTGTGGTCATACAAATTTGTAATATTTTTTTATATTAATATTAAAAAATTTAATATTTAACTTTTTTAATATTTATTTGTAGTATTAAAACTTTTAAAATCACCAAATAGTTAATTTTGTGGTCAACTTTTTCACTTACGACTTATACATTACGACAACCAAACACCGTAAAGTACAATACACTTTCCCACTTTACAATTTTATATTACCAACCAAATACCGTAAAATTTACATACATGTAACTCATTTACAATTGTAAAAGACTTTACCAATTACAACTACGAATTACGGCCAGTTACGACAACCAAACAGACCCTACAAGTAATTGTTTGGAGGAAGAAGATTACAAGTAGATCTCCTCTGAGATTTCTAAAAAAGTATACCGGTAGGAATCTGATCAGCGCGCGATCACTTTATCCCTTTGACGATGCGAGCGATCAGACAATCGGACTGCTGCCTGATGGGATTCCCTTCACGCCTGGTTCGGGGAATCGGAGAACAGAAGGTTAGTAGAACCCTCTTGTTACTTCTCGAGCTGCCTCCGCTTGGGAATTCCTTCTCGTCTGGTTCCGGAGATTTCTTGAGAGGGAGGAAGATCTTAGGGTATTTGCACTCTGATTAGAGAAGTAGTTCTTTGAGTTCTTGGAAGCAAGAGAGCAGATCTCTGTCTTTTTTCTCTCTTCGGGGGGTCTCGGTCCGTCCTCTGCACGCCTTTGGTACGATATTTATAGAGAGAGCCGGGGTATAATTGTCCCTTGAAAATCTGGAAACAGATTAAAATTTTTCAGACCAAACTTCTAGTGGAGTTTTACCTCCTATCGCAGTCGATGACAATCCATTTATGAGATGGCTAGCATATACAATCGCCTAAGCTCAAAACGATTTATCTAATTGTGCATTTGACAACAAATACCGAACCTTCTCCAGCAGTGAATGATTTATCTCCTTAGCCAACCCATGTAATCTATTTGTGAAGTGAGTACCAATACCAGTGTTTTGGCCAAATTGTAAGAATTGGTTCTTATATCTTTCAATATTACCAATTTGTAGCTCCTTAATCTTTCTACCAGTCTATTTCTCCATCATATCCTTCCACTTCACCAGCATACCTAGGGCTTCAAACTTTTGTCTCATAGGATATATCCAATAATGTCTAGACAAATTATCAATAAGAGAGACAAAGTACCTATGACCTCCAAACGATGCAGTCTTAACAGGTCTCCAAATAATTACGTGAACACAATCAAGAAGACCTTAAGAGTGATGAGTAGTGGTACTGAATTTCACCTTCTTCTTGTCCAGAACACTGTGTTCACCCAATTTCATGTTGCAGGTAGATGCACCTTCCAATGATTCCTTCTTTACTGGAGCTTGCAAAGCCTTTTCTCCTCCATGTCCGAGCCTCATCTGTCAGACCTGTGTGAAAACATCATCTGAAGAAATAGAAGTCTCCACCTGACTTGTAACTGTACTACCCTTTAAGTAGTAAAGATTGTTCCGGCGGACGCCCTTCATAACCACCATTGAGCCTTTGGTCATCTGAAAATACCATCTCGTACGGATATCACAAGACCCAACATTTTCAAAATACCAACAAAGATAAGATTCCTTTTGAGTTGAGGTACATACTGAAAGTACACCCAGAGGAGGGTGAATAGGTGTATGGCTAATCTAATGACAAATGATGCGGAATTAAAAATAAATTGCAACACACTTAGGGTAACCAAAGAGTGTAGCCGAATTCCCGGTGAAGGGCTCTGGACTATCTCCTCTAATTTCTCTAAATAAGAGATGAGGTGTTATGTAAAGCTCTCTTGGTTCAACACAAGTGAGGCACACAAACAATACCAAGTATATAAGATATGAGCAATATGAATCAATGCAAGATATAAGAGAGAGAGAGTTAAAAGATAATGGATCAAACGCAAATACCAAGATATGTATTGAGGTTCGAGCCACTGCTCTACGTCCCGCCTTCACACAGAAGGATTTCCACTAAAGCGTCCACACAGGACTTCCCACACAGGGAACCTCCACTGAAGATTTGGGTAATACAAATTAGGAGTACACAACTCCTCTATCCAACAAACACAACCTCTACACAAGAGGCAAGGCACAATAACTATCACCTCTACACTTAGAGGGATGGGCACTTAGCCTAACAACAATCACCTCACACTAGAGGGATAAGGCTCAAAGCCAAACAACAATCTCAATCACCTCTACACTTAAAGGGATACCAACAAACCCAAATCACCTCCACAATCACTCTACACAAGAGGATGAACACAAAGAAAAGAAGGTTACAATTCTTGGTGATCTCAAAGACCACAAACCAATTTTCTCACAAAAACAAGATCCTATAGATAGAATAGATATGATAGCTCAAGTGTGAGAATACAAGGTGTTTAAAAAACAAATCACAAAGAAAAATACTTGAGAAAATAACAATAATAAGGTAGAAATGAAGATCAAAACTAATATCTCAAATACTCTATTTTTCTTTGATTTTTCCAACCCTTTAAAATAAATAAAGATAAAACTTTTTGGCACAAAAACTCTTTTAAAAACTTGTTGTTAAACACTTGTAAAGATGGGAAAAATTGCTCTATAAAAACTTGTTAAAAATAACTCAAGAGGGGGGCTATTTATAACCCCTCAAAAATCTGCCCGTTGAGAACCAGGAAAGGTCAGAAAAGACCTTCCAGTCGACCGACACAACGGTTATATTTATGACCGTTGTGCCTCCGGTCGACTGCCCGGTCGACCGGGTCGACCCGCCACAGCCAACGGTCGACCGCCCGGTCAACCGGCCCCCACCCGAGAGTAGGGTGATTTCAGTCGGTCGATCGCGCGGTCGATCGGCCGAATAGGCTGGCCTTTGTGCACATCCCGTGCACATCGGTCGACTGTGACGGTCGACGGACTCCTGGTCCGGTCGATCGCGGAGCAGCCTGACTGGGTTTTAAGGGTATTAAAAACTTGTCTTTTTAATTTCAATTAAATCCCATAAAATCACATAAATTTCACAAAAATAAGTTCTTGTAAGATCTTTAAAATGCAAATATGTGAGACTAAAATTCAACACATATTATAAATAATTTGAACCATTTTATGATATGAAAATTAGGCTTAAACACAAAATCCGTATTTTCCAAAAACTTAGATTTTTGAAATGGAAACTCGTTTTCTCCAAAACTCATGTAAATACAAAAAACATGATATTGAAACAAATTTGAAGCATATTGTATATGGATAGAATCTAATATACATATAGGATATATATATATATCTATGTTTTGACATGAAATCCAAAAATCGGTTAAACAAATAAACTTTAAACTTGTTTGTGTATGTGAACTTGAGTATATCAATACTATCTAATCTTTACAATGATCTAAACATACTAAACACAAACTGAGGTCTTCTTGAAGAACTCCTTCTCCAAGTCGACTCGATCCAAACGCAATTGTAGGCTATCAAAAAATTACTGAAGACAAAGCCTCAGACGCGAACCTCCCAGACGCGGAGATCGCGTTCCAGCCTCAGACACGGACCTCGCGTCCTTTGTCAGACGCGGAGGTCGCCAAACGCAGATCTCGCATTCCAATGTCAGACGCGGAGGTCGCCAGACGCGGACCTCGCGTCCTTTGTTAAACGCGGACCTCAGCCAGCTCCGCGTCTCAACATCAGAGTAAGGTCCGCGTCCAACGCGAGACCCGCATTTCTGTTGTAACTGACAGCCATGAACTTGGTCAGTTACACCCCATTTTCTCCCCACATAATAGGGGATAACTTCCCATTATGAAGAGATTTAAGGAGTTGGTTACACACACCTCCTATTATGGAGAGATTTAAGGGGTTGGTTACACCCCAATTTCCCTATAAATAACTATGAATAGCTAGAGAAGAGAAGGAGGCTCGGGGGGAGGGGACCTCTCGAAAGGGGAGCTCTGGAAGGGGACCTCTAAAAAAAGGGACTGACGATGAGAGTCCTGGTGGAGGAATTCAAGAAGCCATAGGCAAGGGGGAGAGCTAACTCAGCAGAGTTCAGCCTCGAAGCACTTGCAGCCTGTGAAG
This sequence comes from Agave tequilana, assembly GCA_038442645.1. Classification (NCBI taxonomy): domain Eukaryota; kingdom Viridiplantae; phylum Streptophyta; class Magnoliopsida; order Asparagales; family Asparagaceae; genus Agave; species Agave tequilana. The sequence continues at coordinate 25,002 of JAVJIF010025512.1, read as the reverse complement.
AGTTCAACTCTTTCTGTTAACTTGCTAAATTCAAGTTCTTTAAATATCTTTGAGATTCCATTACTGATAGGAGCTGTGCTACTCCATCAGTAGATCCAAAGAGACGATCCACAAGAGGTCCTAATGTTCGGCCGGTCAACGGGGAACAAGACTCACTCTTCACCGCCACGTGAAGAACCCAGCTTTAGATAAAGAGGAGAATCAACCCAAAGATTCCCTCTCTTTTATAATCGGATTGCATCCGTTGTAATCTTCTATTCAATTAAAAGAATTTTGCAATTGTGATTTTTCTGACGCGTACAAGAGATGGCGACTCTGCTGGGGACAATGATCTTTCTCAACCAACGAGAAAGTGGTGGCGCAAGCTGACGTCAAGATGCTTGGATTCATAGTCGAATCGCTTGTGATCGAATTCGACTAAGAGAAGTTGAACTCCCCTAAAGCTTCGGGAGTCTCCCGTGGAGATAACATGGTCAGCCCCAACGTCTTTTTAGAGACCCGCACCATGACCCATGGTTAAGATGGCAATAGAGACCAATCTCCCCTCCATCCTTTTATCAAGGCACTTCCAGTTCCAGATGTCGGGGGTTCTCAACAACCTCTGCGACTTAATCGGAATGCCGAGAGACGGCGAAGGCGTTGCACTCATTGTCAGCAGACATGAGTGGTTGCAACAGCATATGTGGCCCGCATCAATGTCTCCTATGAGACCCGCGAGGCCAATGATGATGAAGGCAAATCTCGCCGCAAAACTCCTCCCAAGGCTTAGCAAAGTCAATTTGCAGGGGATTTGCATCAACTCCTGCGAGCTAAACGGATTGTTGATCATCGACAGAGACGTCAAGTTCACCATCAACAAACAGAGCTCGTTTTCAGCCCCCGCGTTTCGGCACCAAACGCGAGGTTCGCGTTCAGCCCCAAGAGGCCATGTTCAAATATGAACTGAGAAGCTCTCATCCCACGGGTTCGAGTGCCATTGCGAGCAGTTCATCTTGGCGGTGCTCTTTGATTGTCATTGCAACTTTCAGATGACTGAGCCATCAGTTTTTAGCCTGTAAGGCTTCAAACTCAAACTCCTCCAAGAGACGCGGACCTTGCGTCCTTTCTCAGTCAAACGCGGAGGTCGCCAGACGCGGACCTCGCGTCCTTTCTCAGTCAAACGCGGAGGTCCCCAGAGCTGACCTCGCGTTCCAATGTCAGACGCGGACCTCGCGTCCTTTCTAAGTCAAACGCGAAGGTCGCCAGACGCGGACCTCGCGTTCCAATGTCAGACGCGGAGGTCGCCAGATGCGAACCTCGCGTCCTTTCTCAGTCAAACGCGAAGATCGCCAGACGCGGACCTCACGTCCTTTCTCCGACGTGGAAACACGAGCCTGAGTAGAAGGTTTGCTAAAAACCTTGAGGGACTTGGTCCCATCCTCTCCTCCAAAATCTCCTACCAATTCTCATCCACAGAATGGTAGGGCCACAAAAATACTTGTATTCATCTCCCTAATGAAATGAACTGGGATTTGTCATGTTAACAATAAACCTCTGACAAACCAGATTTTTCAATCCCCATTGGATTCTGTCATGTTAATATAAAACCTTTGACAATGAAACTCATTAAAAATCCTCGTTGTTATATTGATACTACACTTCTAACAGCGAATTTTTCATACCTCTAGGAAATCAATGATTGTCACGTTAATATTAAACCTCTGACAGTTCATTTTATTTTCCACCAAAATCCCCTACCAATTCTCTTCCATAGAGTGGTAGGTCCACAAATACAATCATTGTTAAGTTTAATATCAAACCTCTGACAATGAAAAGTTTCAATACTCCCCAGCGAGTACTAGCTTCACTTGTCGCTCCTCTCATGGAGTCACAAATCAACTAAATTGTCAAGTTAATACTACGCCTCTGACATTTCAAACTCCACTTGTCAATTCTCATCAATAAATGACAAGTCCTCAAAATTGCTCATATCGCAAACCAACTACTGTCATGTTAACATTACAACTCTGACAAACTACTATTATGTTGCTCTGATAATTACTTTCCTCAGGCTTCTATATCGAAGCTGAGATGAGCGATGCTAAGTTTAACATCACACCTCTAGCATCCAATTCATTGTTAAGTTCAACACTACACTTATGTCAATGACTTTTCCTCATGCTTCCATTTCGAAGCTGAGACGAGCGATGCTAAGTTTAACATCACACCTCTAACATCCAATTCATTGTTAAGTTCAACACTACACCTATGTCAATGACTTTTTCTCAGGCTTTCATATCGAAACTGAGACGAGCGATGCTAAGTATAACATCACACCTCTAGCATCCAATTCATTATTAAGTTCAACAATACACCTATGACAATGACTTTCCCTCGAACTTTCGTATCGGAGTCGAGATGACCAATGTTAAGTTTAACATCACACCTCTAGCATTACCTCCACTGTCAAGTTTAACATTACACCTATGGCAGTGATATCTTCAGTCTCCCCAATGAAACTGAAGTTTTTATAGAGCTAAGTTAACAGTACACCTCTAGCTCACGTCCTTATCAAGTTAATATCATACCTCTGACAAGATTCAATCTGATCCGTTAAGTTAATACACACCTCTGACGGTAAAGAAATATTTAGATCCCCAACGTATCTAGTCTTACTTGTCATTTCTCTTCAATAGAATGACAGGTCCACTTAAATTGCTTAAATTGCAAAATTCCATTACTGATATGTTAAACATTACACCCCTAACAGTAAATCTTTATTTTCTAGAAAAATCAATATTTGTCATATAACAGTTACCTCTGACAACTCGTTCTCTAGAATCCCTCTAAAACCCCTTACCAATTCTCATCCATGGAATGGTATGACCACAAAAAGCCTGTGACTATTTCTCCAGTGAAATAATCACAGATCAAACAAGCCAAGTTAACATTATACCTCTGGCATATTCACTGTTAAGTTAACATTAAACCTCTAACAGTGATTTTCCTCAATTTTCCCAGTGGATTAAATTACAAATCGAACTTGTCATGTTAACATCACACCTCTGACAGTAAGACTTTAATGTATCCCGGGGGTAAAATTTTAACTTGCCAATTCTCCTCAATAGAATGACAAGTCCACTCAAAATACTGTTATGTTCAAAATCACACCTCTAACAGTAGACAAATCTCAGTCAAGTTAACATCACACCTCTGACCAAAATTTCAACTTGTCAGTCCTCTTCAATAGGATGGCGAGTCCACCAAACTGCGCAAATCGCAGAATATCTCGGTCACATTAATATCACACCTCTGACAATTCAATTTGCTCAAATTGTAAACCCAAACCCGTCACGTTAACATTACACCTTTGATGGTAAAAATCTCTATGGATCTTCAACAAATCCAATCCCACTTGTCATTCTCCCTAATAGAATGACAGGTCCACTTAAGTTGCGTAGATCGTATAATCAATGTTGTTATGTTAATATCATACCTCTAACAGTAACTTTACATTTCATTGATTTCCAGTAGAGTACTAGTCATGTTAACACTAAATCTCTGACGATAGACTCTGGCATAATCCCCAGCGGATCAAACTCCACTTGTTATTCTCATCAATAGAATAACAAGTCCACAAAACTTATTTAAAACACAAGTCCACATCTCACTGTCAAGTTAACATCACACCTCTGACAGTAACCTTCTCAAATTTTCTTAGTAGAGTTATTTATTTGCTAAGTTAATATCACACCTCTGGCAATTAAAACTCTTTCAAAGAAGCTTTAAACTTGAACTTTGCGTCTCAAGTACAGAGTCGCGTCTCAATGAACTTAAGAGTTGCGTCTCAACAATAAGTAAAGGATGCGTCTCTACAATAATTGAGAGTCACGTCTCAACTTTGGCAAGGTTCGCGTCCCCACTTGATCAGTATGCCAGAACCGCGTCTGTGAGAGCTGTGTCCTCTCCCTTCAAATACAAAGAGTATATCTCTGCTACTACAATCAGTTCAACAATACACTGGCAAAGGCAATTGATAACTCCACCGGTTCAACAGTACACCGACAATCAAATTATAACGATCTTTCTTGGAGGCTTCAAGCAGTTCAATAGTACACTCACGAAGAACAGAATTCAGACAAGATCAAGCTCGAGACTGCCTCTCAGAAGAATGCCAGTCTGATTACAGAAAGTCCAGATTCAACCGAAGTCCAAAGTATTTCAAAATTCGTCCCAGTCAACCACGAAGTTTCGAAAACTTTGGAGGGGGTTCTGTAGGCTATCAAAAAATTACTGAAGACAAAGCCTCAGACGCGAACCTCCCAGACGCGGAGATCGCGTTCCAGCCTCAGACACGGACCTCGCGTCCTTTGTCAGACGCGGAGGTCACCAGACGCAGACCTCGCATTCCAATGTCAGACGCGAAGGTCGCCAGACGCGGACCTCGCGTCCTTTGTCAGACGCGGACCTCAGCCAGCTCCGTGTCTCAACATCAGAGTAAGGTCCGCGTCCAACGTGAGACCCGCATTTCTGCTGTAACTGACAGCCATGAATTTGGTCAGTTATACCCCATTTTCTCTCCACATAATGGGGGATAACTTCCCATTATGGAGAGATTTAAGGAGTTGGTTACACACCTCCCATTATAGAGAGATTTAAGGGGTTGGTTACACCCCAATTTCTCTATAAATAGCTATAAATAGCTAGAGAAGAGAAGGAGGCTCGGGGGGAGGGGACCTCTCGAAAGGGGAGCCCTGGAAGGGGACCTCTAAAAAAGGGACTGACGATGAGAGTCCTGGTGGAGGAATTCAAGAAGCCATAGGTGAGGGGGAGAGCTACCTCAGCAGAGTTTGTAGGCTGTCTAAAAATCATTAAAGACAAGTCGTCAAAAGCAGAGTCTCAAACTCCAGACGCAAGGCTAGTCTCAGCCAGCACTGCAGCACCAAGGCGCGAGGGTCGAAACCCGCGTCTCAGCCGCACCAAAGCGCGAGGGTCGAAACCCGCGTCTCAGCGGTACCAAGGCGCGAGGGTCGAAACCCGTGTCTCAGCGGCTCCAAGGAGCGTGGATCGAAACCCGCGCCTCAGTTGTAACCGTCCGGTTATAGGGTCAATCACGGCCCACATAACGGGGAAAGTTAACCCCGATTATGGAGTATTTTTTAGAAAGCACGTACGCTCCTGAAACCTCTATAAATAGCCCCGTTGCTATGAAGAAGGGGTCAGATTTCTGAGGGAAGAACTCTGAGAGAAAAGAGCTTGACTTTAGAGCTTCCAGAGAGGAGGAAAGAGAGTCCAACCCTTCAAATAACTTGATGCGTACAAGTTAGTCTTTGCCTACAATCTCTTTGAGATTTCTGGCCGACAGAGCTGCGTTACTCCGTCCGCCATCCGAAGAGAAGATCCCCAAAAGTTTTCGACGTTCACCCGGTCAATGGAAAATAAGATTCACTTTCCATCGCCACCTGAAGAACCCAGCACTAAACAAAGGGGGATTCAAGACTCAACATCTCCCCTCCCTTGTAGTCGGAGCAGAAGTCCGTTGTAATTTTCAACTGATCCAAGGAAATTTTACACCGAACGTCTCCTCTCCGTACCAAACAAGAGATGGTGACTCCGCTGGGGACTTTCGTTACTGACAAACAAGTTGTGGTGCAAGGTGACGTCCTCTACAAGGGGAGAATGGTCGAATCGCTCGTTGTAGAATTCGACCAGGCAAAATATGAAGAGTTCCTCTCTTCCGGCTCCAAGAGCCCAAAGGCCCGCGTCTACCGCAGGGTCTCTATGGGGCCTTACCCCGAAACCCGCTCTGAGCCTCTTTCGGAGACGCTCCGGTAAAGAAGGTCGTGGCCAATCACGCCAGGCGTAGCACCCGCGCCAACGTCTCTCAGGAGACCCGCGTGGTCAGCCTTCCTGGTGTCCAATCAGTTCATCCTCTTCCTCAGCACCAGGTCGTCGTTGGTTTCTCTCAGCCCCCACGACGCAACCGAAACGCTGAGCGCCGACAGAGGAGGCGTACGCGTCAACTGCAAGTTGGAACAACTGATCGTCCAACTGAGGCAGGACGCAAAGTTCAAACCGGCGTCTCTGCTACGCCACATCCGGCACGCAAAATCCGCGTTTGGTAACCCAAACGTGAGGTTCACCAAGTTGGCCCCTCTGAAGCCCTACTCCACAGACGCCAAGGCGAAGCTTGCGCGCCTCGTCAAGCACAAGAGGCACGCTCCTCTAGGCATGCGTCCCAGCGGCCCTGCGAATCTCAAACGCCTCTGCCCCGACGCAACAACTAGCAGCGCGAAAGTCGCGTCTCTTCTCAACAGAGACGAGAAGCTCACGCTCAGAAACAGCGACGCAAGAGCTGCGTTCAGGCGCCCCGCGTCTCCGAACTCTGCATCCCAGCTGTGCGAAGCAAAAATGCCTCCCACCCTCGATATTGCGAGGCTAATCTCTTTGATCCTCCTCCCACGGATCTGAGAGATTATTTGACAAAGAAAAGAAGTTCTAATCAGATCACTTCGTCATGTTGCTGCCAACGACTTATCACGATGCTTTCTGAGTGCCGTTGCAGTTCGGTGCAAACCAGCAGTTTTTAGTTAGACAGCTGACCATGCTTCCCCGATCAGCTAAAAGAAGTCGTTCCCATAGGAGGAGGGTCTTCTCTGACACTGAATATCCCGAGCTCACTGCAAACATGGCAAGCAGGAGCAGGGGAAAACAACCTGCAGTCAGCTCCGATGAGTCTGACACCGAACCGGAAGGAGTGTACCGACACACTCGCACCCGGACCGGAGTGATTCCCTCGATTGACTACAATGCTCTAGCCCGGGGCATTGAGGTGAATGACTCGCATTTGCTATTGCAGAGTCGCAGGCTTCAAACTCTTCCATGGAGAAAGAAGCCTTCATATACATGACCAGCACTCCTGAGGAGACCGCCAGGCGCTTGGAGCAGCAAGCCCAGGTCCAGAAGGAACAACTCGAGATGATTCGTGCTCAGCAAGAATCTATCGACTCCCTCAAGCAGATGCTCACACAGTTGCTTGAAGATAAGAGGAAGTCAACCAACAAAGCCTCCTCTAAGAAGTCTAAAGGCAAGCGAAAAGAGGGAGAAAGCTCATCTTCGTACATATAGAGGAGAAGGAGCAGTCTACTTCTGATTCGTCTAAATCCTCATCGCACGAGAAGGACGACCAAGACCAGGGAAAAGTTCATTCTAAAAAAATGAATCAGTTGGAGCAACGTCTTGAGGCCCTTACCAACCGGAAAGGCCTCCAGGAGGTAGGAGTGGTCCGGCAATATCCGCCCGAGTGGGACCTGGTTCCATACCCGCCCAAGTTCAAGGCTCCAACCCTTCAAGCATTTGATGGGAAAGGTTCACCAAACCAACAAATCTACTACTTTAAATCCCAAACAGGGAATGTGGTAGATAATGATGCCATTCTGGCACGCTTGTTCATCGGCACCCTAAAAGGGCTTGCCTTTGAATGGTTCATGAAGCTTCCAGAGGACTCCATCAAGAATTGGGGCGACTTGGAGAAACTCTTTCTAACGCGCTTCTTTGAAGATGACTCGGAGGTCAACATGCCTACCCTTTTAGCCACCAAGCAGCGAAAGGGAGAGTCCGTTAAGTCTTTCATAGAAAGATTTCGAAACGTAGCACTCCGATGTCCAAGCGGTATGACCCAGGTCACCCTGTTGGAAACATGCCGCCACAATCTCCAAACTTCACTCCTTGCCCAAATAGGAGTTGCTGAAAGACGCACCTGGAAGCAGATAATCCAACAAGGTGAACAGGCTGAAGAGATCGTCGCCCGGGTCAAGGCAGAAGAAAATAAACCCAGACCTGAGAGGTCATCGAGGCGTGCGCCAGACACATCCCTCCAAGCCAACCGGAAAGACAACTTGGCGACAGAAACCAAATCTTCTGTCAAACCTCAACGATTAAAGGGAGTGGCTCTTCAAGCCAACCACGCGCCAACAAGCAGTATTCCTTCAGGGAACATGTCGACTCGCTCTTCAAATTACTCAACAAGAGCAATCGACTAAAGCTTCCTGAAGCTAGGCGCCCTGAAGAAGTCGGTAAAACCGATAATCCCAGCTACTGCATGTATCACAGGATGTTGGGACACCCCACCAAGAGCTGTTACGTCTTCAAGGATATCCTTCAGGCTCTGATTGACGCGGAGGTATTAAAACTCCGTCCAGAGCAGAAGAAGGTGGCGGCCAATATGACGTCATTCCTCCAGTTTGGAAGGTAACCTCCAACACCCTCTGGAGTAGTCCCTATCCCAAGAGGAGAGTTGAGAATGGTCAACACAGACCCTTACCAATAGCAGGAGAAGGGCCTGGTACCCGTTTCCACACCCCAGGGAGAAGTCATGTGAGTTCATCCCGACCTTGTGGATGGCCAGCAATGGACCACTGTGACCAGCAGGAAGTCCAAAGGCAAAGCTAAACCTTCGTCTTGTAATGTGGTATGCGCCTCTTCTCGAGAAGCGGAGACTGATGTTCCTTCGTTAACCGATTCAGAAGAGGAGACAATAGTTCTGGCCACAGAACCCAGTCAACTTGTGGCGGAAACCCGTTCAGGGCAGTCATATTTGAAAAAGTATGACGAAATGGCGGTAACTCCTCCAAGACCCGTTGCAGAGTTAGCCAAGCCCTCCACAAAGCAACCTGTGGAGAAACAGAAAGAACTTCGGTTTTCTCGAGTTCTTTCGAAAGACATAGCGGAAGGATCCACAACACCTTACCGCTTTGATGTCTTGGCTTAACTAGCCAACATCCCGGCACGGATTACGCTTTATGAGCTTCTTAGGCTATCAAAGTCGACCAGAGAAGCTCTACAAGAAGCTCTGGCTAATGCTGAGGTCTTCATGACCCAGGTGCCTATCGGGCCAAAGGAGGAAGATGTAGAGGATTGCCTCCACACCTCCCAAAATATTCCCTGCATCACCTTCACGGCAGATGATATGCAAGTCAAAGGGAAACATGATCGACCCCTTTACTTCGCAGGGTATATTGGATCATCTGAGGTGAACCGCATTCAGGTAGATCCCGGGTCCGCATTGAGTATTATACCTCGCCGAGTCATGCAACATCTCGGAATTCCTACTCACTGTTTGAGCGCCACCCAGACTACTATTTATGGGTTCAATGCCAATTGTACCCGTCCAATGGGGAAGGTCAAGCTCAGATGCCAGATTGGAGACCTAAGATCAGAGGTGACATGCTACGTCATAGATGCTGACACCTCCTACAACTTGCTGTTGGGACGACCGTGGATTCATCGCAATTCTATCGTTCCCTCTACTCTCCACCAAGTCATGAAATACATCGACGAAAGTGGAAAGGTGCGAACGTTGATTGCCGAAAGGCATCCGTTCAAGGGAGTTGAGAATTATTTCACAGATTCTCTCCTATATCAGGAATCTGTGAAAACAGATGAAATCCCGCAACCAGAGGAGCCCGACTCTGGTAATGAAGCCGACACCGAGCCGGAAAAAGAAGAATGCATTTGGGAACTAGACCCACCTGTAACGGGCATTAATAAGCCCGATGTTGATAATACCTCCGATGATGTAGGCGGATGGTATATTAATGAAGACTTAGATTTGGCGTATTTCTCTGTATTTGCTTCTGATTCAGTGCCGTCAGACACTAGCACTGATGTGGATGATGATCTCTGGTCGGCAATGGATGCTTTGGTATCATTGCATGTACCAGTGAAATCATCCTTCGAGACATGTCGAAATGCCGGTGATGCGCAAAAAGCCGTATTCATGGTTCCAGCAAGACGGAAAGGCCAAAGACCAATCCTTTTCGGACGAGTTGAATCCGAACTAATGTCCCGTGAAGAGTCAGAAGACGAAGAGGAACCTCCTCAGTTCTGTCATTATGAGCCAAAGGCACTCAGAATGATGGGAAGCATGGGGTATGATCTGACAAGCGGACCAGGGTTGAATTTCGGCAAAGGAAGGAGAACGCTACTTCGATCTTTTGTGCCGAAAGGGAAAACCCCTGATTATTATCATCGGACTCGCAGGGGGTTGGGCTATATATCAACTCTAGCTCCATCAAACTCTGACTCTGAAGAGTCATTATATCATGATTACTCATCAGGCACGTCATCATGGGAGTCCGATGTTAGTGTCGGCAACATCTTCAAAGAACTTTTAGTGAACATGATTTCAACAAGCCATCTGGAAGACGGAGATGAAGAAATGATCCAATCCGATACAGATCCTTGGATCAAACACTTAAACAATCTTTGGGATACCCGCTTCGAACAGCGTGAGCCACCCACAGAAGATAAGGTTGTTCAGATCAATCTAGGAGATGAGGCTAATCTTAAGCCCATCTTCATAAGCGACGGCCTATCACCTTCTGAGAAAAAGGATCTAATATCTCTTGTACAGGAATACATAGATGTCTTCGCCTGGAATTACGAGGATATGCCTGAACTTGATCTGCAAGTGGCTATGCATCGCCTCAACAATAATACGGACGTAAAGCCTGTCAAACAACAACAGCGTCGGCTCCGTCCAGAAGTAATGAAGGCAATTCAATCAGAAGTCAGAAAGCTTATAGACTCTGGCTTCATTAGGGAAGAACAACATCCCGACTGGGTGGCCAACATCGTCCCCGTTGCTAAAAAGAATGGAAAGATCCGGATCTGCATTGATTTTCGTGATCTAAATGAGGCTTGTCCCAAAGACGAATTCCCACTGCCAATCACAGATGTTATGATTGACAACACATGTGGATTCGAGCGAATGTCCTTCATGGATGGATTCTCAGGATATAATCAAATTAAAATGTATCCTGACGACGAGAAACATACCTCTTTCAGGACACCACTGGGGGTATACTGCTACACCGTCATGCCCTTCGGACTAAAGAATGCGGGGGCGACATATCAAAGGGCCATGAATGCCATTTTTCACGAGCACATGCGCAAAATGGTGGAATGCTATGTGGACGACATCGCGGTGAAAAGCCACGCTAAAAGTGATCATATAACTGATCTAAAGGTTGTCTTTGACATCATGCGGGCCCATCAATTGAAGATGAACCCCACCAAGTCCTTCCTGGGGGTGGCCAGGAAAATTCTTAGGGTTTGTAGTAACCCCTATGGGGATTCATGTGGACCCAGAAAAGGTTCGCGCTATCCAGGAGATGCAACCTTTGAGAAACCTCAAGAAGCTCAGGGGATTGCTAGGACGATTGGCGTACATCTGAAGGTTTATCTCAAATCTCTCCGGAAGATGCCAACCCTTTCCAAATTATTGAAGAAAGGTGTTTCGTTCATTTGGGACAGCGCTTGCCAGCAAGCATTTGAGGAAATTAAACAGTACCTCACACAACCGCCAGTCCTTGCAGCTCCGGTGTCTGGAAAACCTTTCCTGGTATACGTCCGAGCAATGGATCATTCTTTAGGAGCTCTACTAGCTCAGAATGATGATCAAGGACGAGAGTAAGCAATCTACTATTTGAGTAGAACAATGATCGGAGCCGAACATCAGTACAACCGATCGAGAAAGAGTGTTTGGCATTGGTGTTTGCTATTCAGAAAATGCGACACTATTTGATAGGCCAAATAATAAATGTCATCTCAAAAGTCAACCCCTTGAGGTTACTTATGACAAAGCCTTCATCATTGAACGGCGGCTGGCAAAATGGGCCATATTTCTATCCCAATATGAAATGCACTTTTTACCACAAAAAGCCGTGAAGGGTCAAGCGGTGGCAGATTTCCTGGCTGAGCATCCAGATCCGAGGGCAGCCTAACTTTACGAAGATCTCCCAGACGAGGTCGCTGAAGCCTGCCAGACCCAGACATTCTTCGAAAGGCGGTGTGGCAACTTTTCTTTGATGGTGCGTCAAGAACAAGCCCAAAAGGACACATAGTGGCAGGAGTAGGAGTAGTACTCGTCTCCCCACAGAACTATGTGATTCCTCGAGCTTCTCATTAACCGAGCCGTGTTCCAACAATGTGGCGGAATACAATGCTCTTTTGATTGGGATGCAACTCGCGATGAGATTGGCGTTAAAAATCTCGAGGCATATGGTGACTCCAAACTCATCGTCAGCCAGGTTCGCGGGGAGTACGAAGTCAGACATGAAGACCTAGTACCCTATTACAACGCAATTGTCCACATGGCTGGGAAGTTTACAAACTTCTACATCGACCATGTACCACGCAAGCAAAATGCGCATGCAGATGCACTGGCATCCCTCGCTGCCTCTTTAGCTCTACCGGCTGGAACAGTGGAGAAGATATTTGTCCACAGCCACGACCTGTATTGCCCGAGAATTGCTCCTGAGGACTATCAGGAGCCAACAGGAGATTCTCAAAGCAAAGAAGTGAAAAACACCTAGAGGGGGGGGGGTGAATAGGTGTTTATGCTAATCTAGTGATCTTTTTAAACTTTAATTAATGAGTGATGCAACGATCTCTCAAAACACGACTAAGAGCCGAATACCCCTTGCGAGGTTCTGAACTCCTTCCTCCCAATTCCCTTAAATGGGTTAGAGGTGCGTAATGCAACCGTGTTTATTGAGGTGTGATCGATCAATGCCAAGTATGATGATGAAGATGAAATGCTCACAATGTAAAACAACAAGTATAGCAAGTAAGGTAAACAACACAAGATTCCACAAGTAGAGGGTTAGTTCTCAAGCAATTAATTCAAGGCAATATAAAGCAATAGAAATTAAAAGCAAGAAGAACGCAAAGGCAATCGCAAACAAGATGATTTGTTTCGAGGTTCGAGCACACTTGCTCTAGTCCCCGCCTTCACCTCCGTGAAGGGTTTCCACTATCCACCGAGGATGCCTTTACAATTGGGTCTACCGAAGACCGAGCACCGAGCTCCACCGAGTACAAAGGACCTCTACCGAAGAGGTTGCTCCACAAGAAGGAATTACAAGAACAAAGTGATCACAACTTGATCACTACACTTTTCTCAATTTCTTTTACAAACACTCTCACTTCAATTACAACTTCACTATAGAATGAGTATAGAATTTTTGGCTCTATGAAGTGTGGTGAGAAAACTTCAGTTGTAGAGTGATATAGAGAATCAAACACAACTGAAAAACAATCTTGAAAGAGTAGGAATTGAAGGCTTAAAACAATTTTTCTTTTCTCTTTTGAAAACAACAAAACTTGAGGATTTTTCTAAGTAATAAGCAAGAGAGACTTCTCCTCTATTTATAGGGTTAGAAAATAGGTTAAAAATAATTTCTTTTCACCTAATTCAACCTGCAAAAGCTCCCCAACCACTCTCCAAAAATCTGCTAAAACAGAAAAAGAAACAGTTTTTCAGAAAATCCCAAAGAGGAAAGAGCCGTTGCTGTTTGCAGGCTTGGCGGTCGACCGGTCCGGTCGACCGCCAGCTAGCTGGATATAGCCGTTGGCTCCCGGTCGACCGGTCCGGTCGACCGACCAAAAAGGAGGAAACACAGTTTCCTTCTTCCGGTCGACCGGTCCGGTCGACCGAAATTTCCCGAGAGCAGAAGGCTCTCTGTCGGTCGACCGGTCCGGTCGACCGACGGACATGCACAAACAGTGCATGTCCAGGCACAACGCCGGTCGACCGGGCCGGTCGACCGATGTTGCCTGAGGCTGAAAACTGGGCTGTTTTGAAGAGGGAATTTTTGTGAAAACATTTTGAAAATACCTATAGCTAAGTATTATGCAGAAAATAGTTTATATACATGTTTTAAACAAGTTTTCAAGATATAAAGCTTTGGTACATGTATATATAAACTAAGGCATAAACTAAAGCTTTGGTACATGTTTTTAAGCAAGTTTTTCAAAACATAGGAAATACATGAAACAAGTGTGTGTGCAAATCCTAGAGCCAAATTTCCTATATTCAAACTTTAACATTCTAAACTTACAAACTTGCTAAAAGACTTCAAGGCTATTCTTCAAGGTGGGCTATCTTCACTTGATCTTCAATATTTGCAACTTGAGCCCAAATAGAATTGTCTTGAGTCCAAGAACCTTGTATTTGAGTGAGAGTACTTCTAGTGTGATGATAAACCTGAAACACACTTAAACAACAATTGTTATTAGTACAAATAACTAATATGTTTTGTAATCATCAAAATACACTAAACAAGGGTGATTGTAACTTGGGCCAACAAGAAGCGCTGGATTGTCAATCGGTCCAGAGCCTAGAGACTGGCGATTCCCCTACATTGATTATGTCCTATATGGCATCTTGCCTGAGGACACCAAAGAAGCGGCTACCATTCGAAGGAAAGCCCCTAAATTCTACTATAATGCGATTACACGAACATTGTATCGTCGATCGCACGATGGGATCTTGCTCCGCTGCCTTTCACCAAAAGAGGCACAGGAAATATTGAAAGAAAGCCCATGACGGCATGTGTGGAGCCCATCAACCTGGCCCAAAACTTGCATACCGACTCCAAAGGTTGGGATACTATTGGCCCAAGATGATTGCCGACGCCATCACTTATGCCAAAAGATATCACGCCTGCCAAGTGCATGGCGATTTCATCCATCAAGCACCGGGGTATCTTCACCCTACGACCTCTACCTGGCCATTTGAGATGTGGGGGATAGATGTAGTTGGCACTATCAGCCCACCGTCATCAAAAGGACATCGGTTTATTTTGGCCATAACCGATTACTTCTCCAAATGAGCTGAGGCCGTTCCCTTAAAGGAGGTAAAGTCATCAGACGTGATCAAATTCGTCAAACATCATGTCATTTACCGTTTTGGTGTACCTCGGCGAATCGTCCACGACAATGGACCCCAGTTATCAGTCAGGCTTTCCAAAGGTTCTGCGCCAAGTTCAGAATCCAGAGTGTGTCCTTAACGGCATACTACCCCGCCGCTAATGGTCTCGCAGAAGCTTTCAACAAGACCATTGGCAAGCTTCTCAAGAAATTCGTCTCGAAAAGTCAACGTGACTGGGACGACAAGCTGGGTGAATGCTTATGGGCTTATCGCACAACTGTTCGAACCCCAACTAAAGCTACACCATTTGTTTGGTATACGGGTGTGAAGCGGTGCTTCCACTAGAAATTCAAATTCCATCTCTACGCGTCGCCCTGACAGCAGAGATGACAAATGAGGAGAAGCATAGACAGCGACTCCAAGAGTTGGAAGCCTTAGATGACAAACGTCTGCAGGCCCAACAACAAATCGAGCTTTACCAAGCCCGGATTACCAGAGCCTTCAACAAGAAAGTCAAAGTGCGAACTTTCAAGAAAGGTGATCTTGTCTTAGGCGTCAGAAGACCTATGGTAATGACACATAAGACAAAAGGGAAATTCCAGTCTAAATGGGAAGGACCATTTGTAGTAGAGTCACTCTACTCAAATGGATCTTATCGCCTCATAACCTCAAATGGCGATACACTCATGATGCCGATTAATGGCAGATTCTTGAAGAAGTACTATCCTTAATAGTACTCCTCCACTGATCAAGTTAAAAGTACACCTCTGATCAAAACAAGAAGAGCTTCTTCATTAACATCCAACGCCTCCGACGGCTAAGGATAGAGGAAAATGTTGGCTTCTAAGCCCAACATAAGTCTTCGACAACTCATCATGCTGAGGGGAATAGCATGGCTAGCCCAACTCAAACGGTAGTTGGTAAAGGCATATCAAACCCGTTGACAGCTGAGGGTTTGCTAAAACCCTGGGTTCTAATGTTCCCATCTTCATTAACATCCGACGCCTCTGACGGCTAAGGACAGAAGAAAATGTTGGCTTTTAGGCCTAACATAAGTCTTCGATAACTTATCATGCTGAGGGGAATAGCATGGCTAGCCCAATTCAAACGGTAGTTGGTAAAGGCATATCAAACCCGTTGACAGCTGAGGGTTTGCTAAAAACCCTGGGTTCTAATGTTCCCATCTTCATTAACATCCGACGCCTCTGACGGCTAAGGACAGAAGAAAATGTTGGCTTTTAAGCCAACATAAGTCTTCGACAACTAATCATGCTGAGGGGAATAGCATGGCTAGCCCAACTCAAACGGTAGTTGGTAAAGGCACCTCAAATCCGTTGATAGCTGAGGATTTGCTAAAAATCCTAAGTGGATGTAATTCCACCCTCTCCTCTAAAATCCTTTACCAATTCTCATACACAGAATGGTAGGTCTATAAAATACAGTCATTACTAAGTTAACACTATACCTCTGGTAATGAAAATTTTCAATACTCCCTATCGAGTACAAATTTTACTTGTCAACTCTATACAAAGTAGCAAACCTTCAAATTCGCCAAGTTAATACTATACCTCTGGCACTTCAAACTTCACTTGTCAATTCTCATCAATAGAATGACAGGTCCTCAATTGCTCATATCGCAAGTCCACTACTGTCAAGTTAATATCACACCTCTGACAATATACTGTTAAGTTAACATTACACTTCTAACAGTAATCAAGTTGCTGCCAAGTTCAATATTAAACCTCTGACAGTCACCTTCCTTCAGACTTCCATATCAAGGCTGAAATGAATGATGCTAAGTTAACACTACACCTCTAGCATCCAGGTCATTGCTAAGTTCAACAAAACACTTAAGGCCATGACTTTCCCTCGGACTTCCTTGTTAAAGTCGAGATGACCAATGCCAAGTTCAAAATTACACTCTAACATTATCCTCACTGTCAAGTTAAACATCACACCTATGACAGTGACACTTTCAGTTTTCCCAAATGAAAGTTGAAATGCTTCTGAGTCAAGTTAATATCACACCTCTGACTCACATTCTTGTCAAGTTAACATCACACTACTGACAAGACAACTTTCAACCCGTTAAGTTAATATCACACCTCTAACAGTAAAAACTTTCCTAGATCCCCCGCGAATCTAGCCTCACTTGTTATTCTCGTCAACAGAATAACAAGTCCACTTAAAAACATTGTTAGGTTAACATTACACCATTAACAGTGTTTTCATTACTCCCCAGCTGATCTTAATCAAGTTAATCCCAAAACCTCTGATAAAAGTTCATCCTCCCTGGGGGTACAAATTCAGCTTGTCATTCTCCGTTATAGATTGACAGGTCTACAAAAGTTATCTTATCTCTGTTAAGTTAATATCACACCTCTGACAGCATTGTTGAGTTCCTGAAATAGGATCTCTCTTACAAAATTTGACTCGTCAAGATTATCATCATAGTTTTGACAAGTCAAAGACTCTTCGCTTCTATTCGTCTGACCAAAAAAAAAAGTTCAAGACAATAGGAGGAAACAAAAAGAAAAGTGTCACTTTTATTTATATCCAGGCATATGAAAGTGATACAAAACGCTCTCTTATACAATAAGATTGAGTGTTACAATAAAGGAGTACAAGAAGTCCCTTCTCTCTCAAAGGTTGCACTCACTCCTCGAAGCTGCTCACAATTCCAAGTACTAGATGTTTGGAAAGGCGCCAAAGTAGAATTGAACACTGCGGCGACGATCGGGAATTGGTTGCACCACGATGCATGATAAAATATCGAAGAAGCCTCTGGTTGACCGAGAACAATGGTGTTTCTTGATGTAGAAAGGCAGCAGAATCTTCTGATTCCACCTAACCATCCGAAGTGGAGTATGGTCCTTCGTTGATGAACATCTCTACCACCAGAAAGTCATCCAATGAGCATAGAGCTTTCCTCGATGTCACTTCTGGGGTAAAAGGAGTTTTGAGACCTCACAGAGGATGCCCTCTTTTCGGTGACCTGCAGGAGGACCATACCCACCACTATATCCACCACTACCCCCGCCGCCATGCTCCCTCTGACCATGCCATGCCAAGAAGCATGATCGGTGCATTGAATCCAAAGAGATCTTGGCGAGGGTCCGGTCCCCGTCTCCTAAAGGCAGGAGTCATGACTTCTTCTCCAGTGGTCGGCCATCGACCAAGTTCGCTGGCCGAAATATTCTCCCAGAGGCCCAGCGAATATGAAAAAGGATGATTAAGCCCACCTGCATGAAGCAAACAAAAATTAGAAGATCTGAAGCTTAGTATACTTCAGCAGAAAAAACTAAGTGACAGACGCAGTTATTGCTGAAATCTTCAAACGTAGGAATGACCCGCGCAGCGAACCAAACTTCTGCGGCAGCAGAAACAGACGCGATCAAAACTGTGACAACACACAGAGTTCGAGCGCAGTCTAGTTTTGCACCCGTGTCTAAAGTTCGAGACGCGAAAATTGCCATCTCCGCCATCTCCCTGTTTGATAAACAGGGTTGCAAAATTCAGTCCTAAAACCTTTGATCTAAGTCAACAGCCTAAGACGCGAGCTCTGTATGTAAGCCCATGGTCCAGGTGCAAAAGTCCATTATACTCGCGTCCAGAAAATTTTAAGTCAGAATTTTCTAAACGGTGCAACTTCCAAAAGATGGGTACACCAGTTAGACTTCAGAAGAAGGTCAAGAAGATGAATCTCTTTAAGAGATATCAAAACTGAAACTCAGTTGGGCTAAGAATTTCATGGCAAAACCAGGAAGTCATACTTGCAGAGGCCTCTATTAAAAGCTGAACTTTCTGCATCAAAGTGCAGACATAAAAGGTGTTCAAGGAGACGCTTTTTGTTATTGAAATCACTTGACAGTGGTAATCTTTCGGACAGGCTAAACAGAAGCATGAAAGCTCTGGGTCGTCTTCGTCAATGGAGGCAAGTCCCTGGTGAAGTCCTTGAGGGAGAAGGCAGAATCGCTCAGAGCATTCGCTCTCAAAGGTAAGCAGTTTAAGTAATGAACTGCTAAAAGGCGAGGCTGAGCCCTATTTATAGGCAAACCATAATGCCTATATTAATGGCTCGCTAATCAGAACCGTCGGCTTTAATGACCGCACGAGTGTCGAAGCCCAATAAAGTTTGACGCGTGGATCGTCGCTTCGGGAAACAACGGAGACGCGAGCCTCCAACTGCCAGCGCCGGTTTGGCATTAAAAGGTGTTAATGCTTAAACCCAATGAAGGTTTGACGCGTGGACTGCCGCGTCGGGAAACGTCGGATGATACGAGTCCCCAATCGTCAACATCGATCGACTGGACATTTAAAGATCCAATGAAATCTTTATGACAAGCTGCATGTAACGCCTGGGAAGTTGTACCAAACGCAGGCCCGAGAGCCGCGTCTAGGAACTTGCGTCCCTTTCAGCGTCCTCTTTCCTTCCAGTCAAGAGAACTGCAGCCGCGTCTCTCAGAGTGATTCAAAGCTGCATCCCTTCACGTAAAAGGGACCCCTTCTAGAGGTCGCGCTTTGAAATCACATAAAAGTGGAAAGCTGCGTCCTGAGACTTGTGTACTCAACGGAGAAGGCCCATGGCATTCACAAGTATCTTGAAGCTGTGTTTACATGGCGAAATGATAATGGTGTTCCTATCATAAACTCATATAATTTGAGTTTGCACCAGGTCAAGGACCCATTGCCGCGTCCTCATATCTATGCGTCAGTTTTGAGGAGCATAAGACCGCGTCCTCACGACATCCTGAATTCTGCACTTGGGCAGTGATAAGGCTGCGGCTAGGGAGCCGCACCCGAAGCTGCGTCCTTCGCGCCAACTGGAACCGCGTCTCAATGGACAGGTCAGAGTCGCGTTTCTCAGGACCGCGTCTCCCTATAAATCAGAGCCGCGTTCCTCCCAAGAACTTAGTTCTACCTAAGTTCATTATTCACAGCCAATCAAGATCACAGCAAAGACTGCTGCTAAGAAATTGGATTCATCTACAGTGGGACAATGAAGATGGAGCAAAATTTCAAGAGACTTTTATTATTTGAGCCAAAATGATAAAAGTGATACAAACACTCTTGATGAATTGAGTGTGCTGTCCCTAAAAGAAAGGGGGAGGCTAATAATCTTAATTAGCCAAGAACGGATTTGTTCTCGGAGGCGATGTATCTCGTGCTGACGTGCTTTCTCAGCCTCCATGAGAGCCTGAACCCGCAACTCCTCCTCGGACAAAAATCTCCTCGCAGCCAGCTGCGCTCGTAGGGATTCCAACCTGGAGGAGTGAGTGGAGAGGTTTTCTTCAACCTGCATCTTGGCAACCTCCAGCCCTTCCAGCTTCTTCCTGGCAGTGGCAAGCTTCTGCTCATTGATTGCAATCAAGGCTTCTGCTTTGGCTATGGTGGCCCGAGCACTGATGATAACCTGCTCTGCGCTCTGTATGACGAGTTCAGATTCCCTTGAATCGCCAATCAGCTTTTGATGGTCCGCCTGAAAATGTTAGAGATGGTGAGTCTCTTCGGCTATTTGTTCCTCCATCTCTTTCCGCTCCTGTTCTTGGGTATCAAGAAGCCTAGTCAGGGTTGCCCGGGCCTCGTGAACTGAGCGACGTCCTCCAAGACTTAAGCTCTTTCAGATCACTCCCCAACTGCTCCACCAGCAGCAGACACGCCCTAGCCTGTGAAGGACCTCCAGTAAGACCAATGTTCTCGATCAAATTCTCAAGAAGCATTCAGGCAAATTCGAAAAACTGCCCCCAGAGAGGATGAGATCAATACACGATCGCATGGACCAAAGAACTGCTGCACCATTTGACGTGTCAGTTCTTCTATGATATCGCCAGCCGAGGAGAATTCCGCTGATGTGCTCCCAGATCCCCTTTCTATCACAGGGCGAGGGATGGGAATCAACTCATCTCGTGCAGGAGTAGGATCAACAACAGGTGCGGCAGAAACCAAGATGGTCACAGATACGTCTGGCGCAGTCACTGTCGTAGCAGCCTCCATGGCGACTGGAGCAGCAGCGAACCTGACTTCTTCGGAACCCTCGGTCGGAGGTTGAATTGTAATGCCTGCGGGCTCGACGCTGACTGCCAAGTCCTCTACCTGAGCTTCCTCAGCACTCTCTGCAAAGCACCAAAACGTCAGTCATGATAATAAAAGAAAAATATTCAAAGCGTCAATATTTCCTTACCAAACCGAGGGTCCGGAGACGACAGATCCCTGGGCAAATCTTGCAAGGTTGAGGCCTCCCCGACCTCAATAATTACCCTCTTTTGAGGCATCTCAGCAGCAGCCTCACACCCTCATGCTGGGCCAGCTCCTGTATCATCTCCTCGATATAGGAGGAAGTCGCAGCCTCGCTGTCCGCGGCCAACCCTACAGCATAAAGGGAAAACGTCAGAACCTGTTCCCTAGTTAAAAAGGGAAACCGGGCAAACAAGACGATAAGAGTACCTTCTACAGGAGCAGTTGCCGCTTGTGATAACGCCATCACCAGATCACACCCGTATATTTCTTCCTCTGAGATATGTGAGAATTTGCTCGGATCTGGAAGAGCAGGTTCATCGCCAAATCGACTTCATCGCCTGAATCATATTCGTCCTCTCCGGATGATGAAGACGATAGTTCAACGCGAGAAGCCTCGGTAATTGAGGCCTTGCCACCAAATACCCCAGTAGTAGGACTAGGGTCAACTACTCGCGAGCTGAGATTAATACACCAGGAGACCCAGGCTGTTGTGCCTCATCTCTCCTTTCATGAGCCGAAGAAGACCCTGGTTGAGTTGAGACCCTTGGAATCTCAACATCATCCCTGCCCATCAGGACAACCTCGAGCTGTTCAGCCTCATCAGTTTTGATGGGTCATCGGCAAGCTCCCCTTCTTCTAAAATTACGGGCCCTTGCTGCGCAATCCATGAGTACGAACAAGGGGGGCATCATCTTCCTCCTCCTCCTCTTCCCTCTGCTCTTCGATGCGGAGGGGACGGTCTCTTCAGCCGCCAAGTCTTTCCTGGCTTCTTCGGGGCAGGCTCAGCCGTGGAAGTAGAAGAAGGCTCAGCTTGGAGAGTAACGCCATGAGGACGTTTATGCACCGTCTGTCGACGCCTTCTGGCAGCTGCTGCTCCCTGGGTACTGCTACCCTCGGCTCCCCTCTGGCCTCCCTCTGAGCCGCCTGATATTCATCAAGGCCTCGCGAGCGCTTGTTGGACGCCACCTTCTCCTCATAGGACGCATTAATGCTTTTAATGCATGAACGCTCTATTGAGTAGCCAGGCATCTTGCTAGCCTGGAAATACCAG
Organism: Agave tequilana; assembly: GCA_038442645.1. Classification (NCBI taxonomy): domain Eukaryota; kingdom Viridiplantae; phylum Streptophyta; class Magnoliopsida; order Asparagales; family Asparagaceae; genus Agave; species Agave tequilana. The sequence goes on along the minus strand of JAVJIF010025512.1, from coordinate 3,019 downwards.
GTGCAGAAGCTAAGGCTTCCATAGCAGTTCGGCGTCTTATAAGGTAAACGGAAAAGAGCCTGTGTCCCCCCAGCTACGCTGTAATACCAAGCCCGAGCACCTTCAAACAGATTTCCACTGAAGGCAAGCTGAGCGTTAGGGTTACCGACATATAGTTGGTCATAGCCGAACTGTCGGGCGAAACGATTCGGCATATAAGGCTCGATCGTCACGAATTCCCTTCCGGAAGAGCAGATACCCGGGCCGGATATTGATAAGCCACCAGAAGACTCCCGATGGCAGCCTCGTGAAGTCGTTCGGACCCACAATGTCGGCGAACTTATCCCCATAAGCAGCATCTGTAATCTCGGGAAAGCAACGGTTGAGATGATAATTTGAAGCGTTCAGAATACACTTCCGGACGTAGAACATATAGTTGTTGCACCAGCTCGAACTCTTCAGCCGCTGCACAAAAGGGACAAACCCCTCGCATCGAGACACTGGCGTCATCAGTGAGGGGCAGTGCATCACGTACCAAGCCATTAAGTACGTGTAGGGAAGCTCGATCCGAGGGTTAGGGGTCTTCACTATCGCCTTCCCTCTGAATCGACCTCCGGTTTACCTTGAGAGTCGACGATGGCCTCCACCCTGCACAGGTTCTGAGTCAGGGCCCGCAACCCGCTTTGGATACCGGCCACCATTGCCGGAAGGAGAGCTATGGACCTACCATAGGCCAGCACACCGCCGGATACACCACGTCGGCAACAATCACCTCATGCGGCAGTGTCGGCACTACACAGCGCTTCAACCACAACATGAGGAAACCCGCAACAGTGCCCGGTTAGAAATGAAATCTGGGCCTGGTGATGGAAACTTTCAAAACCGTGTCAGGTTTGAAAGTGTCTTCGTTCGACTCTGTGGTATAAGAACTCACAGAGGCGTCGATCCTCTCGGCGATTTCTTCGTCAGAGCTGGGAGCCAGACTGGTCACTGAGTGATCTTTCTCAGTGATGCCATTAAACAAGTAGCTCGCCCAAGACAGCTGCTTAACTCCCCTAGCCCTCCAGGAAGTTATTTGGCCGCAGATGTGGAAATGACACAGCACCCTCCCAGTAGGTCTCATATACAGAGGGCACTCTTTCTTCAAGAGTTGAAGCTCCTCAGAGGTGGGGACGTATTCTTCAAAAGGAGCATCTCCCATTACCAACCCCGAGACTTCATATAATTCATGCAGGGCAAGCCCCATTTCTCCAACCGGGGTGAAAAACGTCCCCGTCGAGGGGTCGTAGTGCTCCAGGATCCCAAGAAATTTTAGGAATTCTGTGGGATGCCATATTGCACAGCCCTGACCGCTTGGTACAGTCCCACCTGGTCCAACAGACCTCCAAGTTCAGCGAGGACAAAGCTCTCCATCTTGCCCCACCAGTACTTGTCAGTGGAATGAACCCACCCGAGCGGGCGGAAGTCAGTGGGAAAATCACCCCCTACCTTCATGAATTGATTAATAAAGGTAGTGCTGAGCTGAGGGGTTTCCCCTACTGGGTAATCGGACCTGAATAGTCCAGGAAACAGGCCAAAGATCTCCTTCCGTGTCCACCCGAGTGCACCTTCCTGGCGCCCAGTATGCCGAGAAGATACTGGGAACAGATCGGGCAAGGTCCCATTCCATTGCCCGAGGGACAGACATGTGCTGAAGGTAGGATAGGGGATACATTCTCTCCATATTTGGAAGAAAGAATTTCCTATCCCCTATCTGGCGAAGCCACTTGTAGTCGCCATCATGCAAGACGTAACCACTCTCGCCAATATTGTCGCCAAAGAAAGACGGGTTTCTTCAATGGAATGAGCGAATCCGTCTTAAATTCTGCGTCAGTCATAAGTTCCTGGAGTGTCGCCATGTCGACTTTGGAGAGCCTCTCCCTTCGCCCCTTCGGCTTGTCAGCAGTCACAGGAGCAATCCTTTGCAACACGAAGTTAAGTTGCGGTCAGCACCACTTACGTGCCCGAAGTGACACTTCTTGGAGAGATGATCAGCGGAATATCGCACTGCAAAAAGGAAACGACATTTGATCAGGAATCTGAAAGGAAATGATTAAGTGTCCACAACTCAAACGCAGAAGTAAACTCAGACGCGGCAATCATCAAAATCTGCGTCCAGACCCGAAGATTGCGAGGCTAGCCTGGAGCCCGCGTTTTAAAAATCTAAGACTTATGAAAAATCTCTAAGTACTTGGACTCAGACGCAAGATTCATGAAGACCAGCGTCTGGTTTCACAAGACGCAAGAGTCATAAGAAATCTACGTCCGAATCTTTCATACTTAGAAACATTCTAAGTATTGAATCCGAAACGCAAGGCTTACTGGGGCCCTGTGTTCAACAAGCAGACGCAGATTCAAGCAAGATCAAACCTGCGCTTCGTTTATCAACTCAAGGGCCGCGTCTGAAGATCAAACATGGGCTCGAGCCTGCGCTGGCGGGTCAATTTAAAAGAGGAGTCCAGAGTTCAGAGAACTCTATAAACCCTTTTAATGGTGGGAATCAAGTCCGATGGCTTTATACCTGAAATAGGGGCTTCCTGCATGGAGGAACCGCCCCTTTGAGTCTCAGCGATGACCGCCCGTGAAGATGAAGCAGTTTGCTTGGCCTTTGGTGCCATTACGAATCAAGAAGCCGGTGTTAGAAGAGGTAAAGAGAACAAAGGAAGTTCTTTTCTCAAAACCCTAACAGATGCACACGAAGACGAAGGAGAGTCTAATGATGACTCTTGAAAGACTGTTGCTTTTTATAGGCACAGTGATTCGCAAAGATACGCAACGCTTGGCTCGACGCCTATCACTGCCTGACGCGTGGACAGCGCTTTAAATGCAGCGCGAAGTTCGCACGCCAAAAAGTAGATGTCCCCTCAATTCTAAGGGACACGTGGCAGCGTACTCATGACACGGATTCGCATCCAAGAGTTGCGTCTTCATCTCTAAAGATGCGTCCCTTCGATGGACGCACCCTTTTAACTCGGCCAAAATCGCGTCAACCTCATGGAGT